>JAFMSR010000007.1:31075267-31092034 GCA_022818135.1 Saxidomus purpurata
AAATTTTTTTTTTAATTATTTATTCATTGCACTCTTTAAGATATGTTTATCATTTATTCATGGCAGATTCAAGCTGTGTTGAATATATTTAGTAAAACATACTTGTCACTCCATGTTATTTTGCACTGATACTTCTTTTGTTTTGTGACCATTGCATAAGCAAATCAGGGTATTGGTCATTTCCAGTGATAGCTCTAGTTTATTATTCTTTCCACTGATCAAAGGCTTGATCATATTGACATCACATACAGCCACAGAGGACATGTACACTGTAGAATGTTACAGGTAATGTGTTGTTGTAATTAATTTGACAATGAAAACAAAAGCAGATTAAATAACATTGAATAACGATAGCATATGTTTATTCATATTGATAAAGGCAGTCAACCCTGGTAACATAGATCATTTATGGAAGAGCTGAAAACTGGTCTTAGTAGTTTATAAGTGGTTTTTCATTCACGTGTGCTTTTACTCACATGTACATATCCCTTTTGATTATGATTTTAAAGTCTGTGAAGGTGGTTGTAGAACATTTATAGCTATATTTTAGTATGCATACATTAACTGTTTGCAGTTGTGTGTCTTTTATGTGACAATTGTATTGCTATATAAATAAATAAATAAATAAATAAATAAATAAATAAATAAATAAATAAATAAATAAATAAATAAATAAATAAATAAATGAAAATAAATGAAAATAAATAAAATCAATATTAATAGATTTAATAAGTAAAAATAAAATAAATGAATAGAAAACAATGAAAATAAATTAATAAATTAATTAATTAATAATTAGATTTAAATTAAGGTTTGAAGATAATAAATAGAAACTAATATAAATGAATAATAAATTATAAAAATCAAGAAGTTAATTAACTGATTAATTGATCAATTACTTGATTAATTACTTAATCAATTAATTAGATTTAAATCAAGGTTTTAAGTTATTAGCAATAAATCAAAACTAAAATGTAATATTACTAAAAAATGGCACTACAATTTTCACATAGAAAATGCACACCTGAAACAGTTTCATCAGTAGATCAAGGTGACAAAATGAGTTAAAGATCACTTTGATGGTAAAGGTTATACCTAGGGCTCAAAATATGATAAAGGGTTGTATACTAATATTTCATGTACATTTGTATTACTTTGCCCACTCTGTTCATGGTGGTCCCAAGAAGGCAGTGTTTGCTTTTGTCAGCTTTTTGGGTTCATGGACAAAACATATCAGGCGATTCTTTAATGGGGCCCTAGCTAGCTAAGCCTAGTTCTCATGGATTGGTCTGGCAAGAACTGCTACCTGTACTTGCTGGTTTGATTCAGCACTTAAGTAACAAGGACTGTTTAGGCAGTAAGAAATTGTAAAAATTCTACTCAGGTCAGAAGGAAGCTATGTTTTTAAGACAGAATATTACTGGTTAAGAGCATCTTAACACCAATTTATCTCATTAATGTGTATCATAATGCAAAACTGTATGTAAATCCCTTTTGTCTCTTGACATTATACTCCCACACTTTGTTTTATTGTTTCTGTTAGTCTGTTTCAAAGCAGGCTTTCAAGTTCAGTCAAAGTCAAGTAGTTAGTGGCCAATACCTTGCAAGGAAGTTGTTGAGGTAAAAGAGGTAAAAGTGTTATAAACTCCAGGTTTTATGGTGCCATAGCAGTCTTTATATTATTGAGTTTCCTAGAATTGCTGTTAAGACTTATCATAAGACACTATAGGTTAATTTAAGAACTGATTAAACCTCTCATTTCTCAAAGGGTAGTAGGGTCATTCTAAGGACTGTTTAGGCAACTCATTTTGACAATAGTTTTTCATAAGGTTCATTTTAGTGACTGTTCTGACCTATTTTTTTAATAAAAACTTCTTGTTGGTTATAAGGTTCATATTAAGAACAAGTCATATTTTTAAAAGATTCTGTATGGAAGAAAGATGATTTAAAGTACAATGTTTATGCATACCGTTTTCAACAAAAACATACTATGTAACCAGTAATGGCTTTTGTGTACATGAGCCTTAGTTGGCCTTTGGTTTCTCATCATTGAAAATTATTCATCTTCAACTTTGTAAAGTAACAAAATTGGAATATGTTAACAATTCAGTTATGCCTTTATGTACAAATATTAGAAAATCTAAAACTAGCAAGCTTTTTGGGTTAGGCACAAGTTAAGTGCCTTAGAGAAAGATAGCTAGTGGTTATCATCATATAAACTGTGTGCACAAAAATAATGTGATGGTTTTTAGGTCAGTCAGTAATCAAATGTTTTGATCTTTTGTAAATTTTTTAAAAAATGTAGAGATATTTGTAGTTCTGTAATCTCGATCCTTGCTTTTGCAATTTTTTTTGTCATCCCCTGAATACTCCATCTGAATGTGCTTTATGGTAAGTCTGTCTTCAAGTTGGCTATGCCAAGCAGGCTTCCTAGGTTAAGCACAAATTTGATATCTTGGTAACAGGTTTTAAACTGAGATATACTCAGTAGGCTGTCCAGTATAGTCATTTTCCAGTATCTTAGAGCTTTGAAGAGAGAAAGCAAGTGGTTGAGATTATATATAATAGTCAAATGGCAAGATCATTTAATTGTTTCAGAAACTAAAGCATTAATGCCATTTGAATACTCCTGTTAGGACAATTTTAGGGAAATAATTTTTCACAAAAGCTTTACATTAACCAGTAGGATCATTTAGAGGACTGTTTCGGCCAATCATTTTTGACAAAAATTTCTGTCAAGACAAAACCGTGGTTAAGATAACTTTCCTTTAAAGACCATTTTGGCCAATCATTTTTGACAAAAATTTCTGTTAAGCTGCAAGTTTGTTTCATTATAAGCTGCAAGTTTGTTTCATTAAAAGGACTGACCTAAAACCTGATTAACATAGTGTTTTCATAAAAAAGGATAAAACATATGCTTGGAAGGAATTATTCTGTCTAAAAAGATGTTTAAAAGTAGGCATTTTATGTAAGTGTACTTAGAACAGTTCCGTTTACTTCAATATCAGTTCAGAATTTTATGCATTTCATTTGTACAATGTAGTCAGTAACTAGGTCTTAACACTAATTTGTGACTAAATCATGGTTTCCTGCTTAATGTTTGTTAAATATTTTTGACATGCTCAACACAAATGGTAAAGCCTTTACATCCCCTTAATTTCATTGTAAGGATTGTTCATGCAACTTTTTTTTGACAAAAACTTCTCATAGGGTATAAGGTTCATTTTAAGGGACTGTTCTGACTCATTGTTTATGACAAAGACTTCTTGTAGTTTAGTTAGTTCATAATAAGACCAAATCATTTTTTTTGTCAAAAAGATCCTGTAAGGAATATATTTCATTTTAAGGACAGTTTATTCTAATCATTTTCAACAAAATTATACTGTAACCAGTAATGGCTTTTGTGTACATGAGCCTTAATTGGCCTTTGGTTTCTCATCATTGAAAATTATTCATCTTCAACTTTGATTAGCAACAAAATTGGAATAATTTTTTTATGTTAATATTTCATTTGTGACTTTTTGTACAAATATTAGACAATCTAAAACTAGCAAGCTTTTTGGGTTAGGCACAAGTTAAGTGCCTTAGAGAAAGATAGCTAGTGGTTATCATCATATAAACTGTGTGCACAAAAATAATGTGATGGTTTTTAGGTCAGTCAGTAATCAAATGTTTTGATCTTTTGTAAATTTTTTAAAAAATGTAGAGATATTTGTAGTTCTGTAATCTCGATCCTTGCTTTTGCAATTTTTTTTGTCATCCCCTGAATACTCCCATCTGAATGTGCTTTATGGTAAGTCTGTCTTCAAGTTGGCTATGCCAAGCAGGCTTCCTAGGTTAGGCACAAATTTAATATCTTGGTAACAGGTTTTAAACTGAGATATACCCAGTAGGCTGTCCAGTATAGTCATTTTCCAGTATCTTAGAGCTTTGAAGAGAGAAAGCAAGTGGTTGAGATTATATATAATAGTCAGATGGCAAGATCATTTAATTGTTTCAGAAACTAAAGCATTAATGCCATTTGAATACTCCTGTTAGGACAATTTTAGGGAAATAATTTTTAACAAAAGCTTCACATTAACCAGTAGGATCATTTAGAGGACTGTTTCGGCCAATCATTTTTGACAAAAATTTCTGTCAAGACAAAACCGTGGTTAAGATAACTTTCCTTTAAAGACCATTTTGGCCAATCATTTTTGACAAAAATTTCTGTTAAGCTGCAAGTTTGTTTCATTATAAGGACTGACCTAAACTCTGAATAGGGCAATCATTTGAACAAAGTGTTTTATTATAGAGAGGATTTCATTTATGCTTGAAAGTAGTTATTCCTTCTAAAAAGATGTTTAAAAGTAGGCATTTTATGTATGTATACTCAGAACAGTTCCATTTACTTCAATATCAGTTCAGAATTTTATGTATTTCATTTGTACAATGTAGCCAGTAAGTAGGTCTTAACACTGGATGGTTTTTCTGCATTAATTTTGTTAAATATTTTTGGTATGTTAATAAGTATATAACCAAATGTATTCATAAAACCTTGAATTTCTATCACTTAAATTCTTTTACCTCTATTACCTTAACCACTTCCTTGCAAGGCATTGGCCACTAACTACTTGACTTTGACTGAACTTGAAAACCTGCTGGGTATACCCCAGCTTGAAACTGATTAACAGTAACAATAAAACAAAATGTGTGAGTATAAGGCCAAAAGACAAATGGGATTTACACGCAGTTTTGCATTTTGATACACAATAATGGCATAAATTGGTGTTAAAATGCTGTTAACCAGTAATATTCTGTCTGGAAAACACGGATTCCTTCTGTTCTGAGTAGAATTTTTACAATTTCTTTCTGCCTAAACAGTCTTAGTTACTAAAGTGCTAAATCAAGCCAGCAAGTACAAGTAGCAGTTCTTGCCATAGTCAATTTCAAGGATCAGCAGTTTTGTCTGTCGCAGCGTCTCAAGTAGTAAGTTCATTTAAGATATTGTTTTAAAGAGCTTATTGCCAATCATGTTTGAACAAATTATCTCAATTGTCACAAGTTTAAAGGTCATATTCAAGGAACTCCAAAAATAAAACTGTCTTAGGTTACTGCCTTTGAGCGTCAGTTACCCTTAATGTTTAGTGACACAATAGTAGAGCATTCACCTCAGGATCGGAGGGTCCTGGGTTTGATCCCCGCCCGTGCTGGTAGTGTCCTTAAGCAAGGCACAGATATTTCCCTATTGCTTAACTCTCTTCTATTTTGATTCCATTTTGAGTGAACTAAGAATTAGATATTCCTGGCTTTTTACTTTCGTAGAATAGACTAGACTAAATATTGTACTTGGACAACTTTTTTCAGCTTCAAGGCCTGTCATTTGCCTCAATCTGTTGATCAACACTACAATCAGGGCTATCGGAGTAATCCAGCGTCAGTATGTAATGTGCGTAAGAAGTTGGAATAGTCAGTTCTGCATTCCTTGGCTGGTAGGGGCATGAACTGCTGTCTGGGTGTGTGGAGAGAAATGGAGTGGGTATAGACAGGATTTTTTATTTCAGCTTCCAGGCCTGACCTTAGAGATGGACTTCGCCATGAGCAGGATTGTTTGTGTTTTTCATGAAAGAAGCTAAAAGCTTTTTGGAGGTATTGTGATTAAGCTTTGTCCAGTATATTCCATCATAAGTGAAAAGAAATGGCTGCAAGTTCTGATTGCAGCTATTGTTAAAAATTGTTTTTGGATTGTGTCCCTTATTTGTAGCTAGCTAGCAAGCAACAGTAACTGCTCAACATGTCATTTTTTAAGCACTGGTCTTTAGGTTAAACTAGTTTATACCTATAGTTTACCAGCATTCAGGGTAACTGACCTATCAAGGCAGTAACCTGAAATTCAACCTTAAACTTAACTTTGCATTTTTCTCTGTATTGAGATATGTTTTCTGTCTATGATGGTCTTTACTAGTTGCACTCGGAAAGCATTGCCTTTGTGTAGTTGATATTAAAGCCAAAGTGTGTCGTTTGTCTGCAAGCTTTTCTCATGGAGGATTAAGTCCTCTGTGAGTGGGTCTGGTGGCTAGTGGGTGTTGTACTAATGATGGTGTTTGTGCATTACTTTTCTGTACTTCCTTTATTTTAATACAGATACTATTTGGATCTTAATGTCTTAAAAATTAAACAAGAGAGTTTGAGCCCATGAATGACTCAAAAGTATGGCTTTTTTGACAGATTTTGGAATTACATGTATGAGTATGCTATTTAATTCAGTACATAATGAATACCTTAAAGTGGTCAGCTTTATTTACCTTCAAATGAAAAGGAATGTACATGCAAAGTCCCATTTTCATTGCTCTGCAAATAAAGCTGCCCACTAAGGTTTCTTGTTTCAATTTATTTCAGGTAAACAGACATTATTGAAGAAACATTAGTACTCCTCTGGACTTTTCAACAAAGAATTCCAGTTGCCCATCACAAGAGACACCTTCGTTAATTGCCTGTTCCGCACCTCCGAAAAAAAAGCAAAAGCACAACGTTCCTTTTAGAAAGTTAGTGTCTTTTTTATGTGAAAATAGTGAACATTTGCCAAGCCTGCTTACATTGTTTCAACATTATTGTCACTTTGGCAGTTCAAGGTACAAATGTATTTGAGTGCTTCCATCTGTGAGGATGAGGTTTCTGGCTGTAACTTCCTCATTCATTGAAGCAGTTTGAATTGACTTGGCACAATTGTTTACCACAATGTGACAGCCTGTTGTGTGCAAGACCCAGGTCTGAAGCTGAAAGGTCAAAATCACACTCTAAAACTAAAGGTCTGAAATGGACACATGAGTTCTTACTATGATTTTATAAAAGTTTATCTTCTTTCTTTTCTTGATTTTCATCAAAGTTGTCTGAAGGTACAAGACAATCTATGAGTAGAGAGAAAATCAGCCATGTCAGAATGAAAAGTTTTAATACAAAATCAAAGTATGTCAGAATTTATAATAGTAATCAAAATAAGAATAAAAGTTGCAGGCATAATTAGAAAAAAACACTTTAAAGATTAAATTTTTATGTTTCACTAATTTTATCAGTTGAGACCTGAGGAAATTAAATGGCTCCAGATGGAAAATACGCCTCTATAAAAGTAGCAAAGGAACATAACTCTGCTATAAATACAAAAATTGTGACAGCATTTAGTGGGGAGTGTTCCCCTCAATAAATATACATTCCTGCCAAACTTCAATAAAATCTGAATAAACAGTACCAAGATATGGCTCCCAACGGGAATGTGTGACAAATGGAAGAACAACACCAAACTATATCCCTTCTCCCCCTATGGTGATGGATAATTAGAATAATGGTTGCTAGCATATTGTGTGATGTGTGATGTCAATATGTTAAATGATGTCATAAATTATGTCATCAACATAATTGCAATTAATAGGTGTTTCAAATAACTACTGGTCAGGTTATTCTTTTGGTGAGATTTTTTTAAGGTCTACACAAGAAAGCAATAATATACAAAATCATTGGGTTGCACCCTCAAGACATTCCTTTTGTTACTATGGAGATGATGAAGTATGAACATAATATGGTAATTTCATTTTTCGAATATCTTTTGTTGTAAGTATTCTTCACAATTTATTTTGACAACATTTCAAGAAAAACAACCTGAAACTAATAAGGTTTTGATGTCCGTATTGGAACATTTTAAGTCCCACTTGTTTGACTAAATCGTATTAAATATGGTAGATTCTGAGCAAGATATTACCTAACTTTAATTACATGATTTTTTCTATCACAGAAACAATCACTGAAAATCAGATTGGTTCATAATATATAAAAGAGCGCTTAACCTGCTGTGGCAAAAAAAAAGGGTAACACATGGACACAAATTAGGTGATTTCAGAGACTGTATACAAAGAGGTACAGGAAAGAATACATTGTTTATTTACTTTTTGGTATCAGGTAATGTATTTGGAATAAGACATTCAGATCACCCTTCATCTTATCTACACCCAATTGTGCATTTTATGAAAAGCACATGAAACTGCTAGATGTTATGGTTAAATTACTTATCTGTCGTAGATACCTTCCTTTCATAAAGATACATACATGTTCTCCATTTCTTTGCAACATTATAAATGTGTATTTGATAAAAATGTTTCTGATTTAACATCTCAATCTTTAAAAAACTGGACATTTATAACAATATTTTAGCATTTTTTGGGGGAGGTCTTTGGATAGTCTGTGGGTGTCTCCAGTAAATAGTAGGCCAAGAAAAAAACCATTTTGAAGTCAATGTGATTTGTTTTTGTCAATGTAATTTTACACTTTTAAAACAGATGTTATGTTTGGTAAATTTTTATTTTGTAATAAAATCTTCTTTAGAGACAATCATTTTTTTAAAAATTAGAAATGTTTCAGAATTTATGACTGCTCCTACCATGAACTTCAAGCAAAATGCATTCCATATAAGGCCCTGCCCTCAAGGAGAGAGATTATAAAAAAGCTATTAGCTTTCTACTCTATCGTGCATGTACCAATGATATTATAATCATATTTTGTAAATGTTTTGAATTAATAAAATATTGTTTAAACTAAGTACAGCGCCAATGAAGTTATTGTCTTCTATTATGTGCTATCTTCATTTTTCCTGGATGAATCGGATTCATTATGATTGTCATACATTAATTTTGATCAAATCATTGATCAAACTAGAGCAGGTTTCTACTAGAATATGTTTTGGACAGCGCTTGAAATATTTCAGACCTAGTGATTGAAAGAATTTTCAACAGTTCACGGGCTACTTCTTAAAATATTCCAGGCCCCATGTGGAAGAAATTGTCATGAATTCCATTCTTTGAAGATTTTCTGGACTATGTTGGAATTAAGTACTCTGGAATGTGATCTCTAGTGTGGGTTTTCTTGCTAGATACGGAAAATAAAGCTTAATACTCCAAATTTGTCGTGGAAGTTAATGGATATTTGCATATGAACAGTGCCCTTGACATTTAAATACAGTCTTTTAGTTAAACAATGAAGTTACTCTTGTCCTAAAATAGAACCTTTATACACATAGCACATAGTTACTCATAGCAGGTGTCAGCATTAGATGTTAAAATACATCTTGATATTTTAGATGATTGCACACCACCTATATTTCATTAATGCATATGGTGTTATGAAAGTGGTTCAATCAATAAGTCTGTCCTGCATGAGGTTATGAAATGTGCGGCATACCTCATGATCCAGAAAGGACTTGGGTGTATAATGGGTCCAGAAACATTAAACAAAAAGACACTTTTACTGGACTTGTGTATAATCTTGGAGAAGATAGGATAACTTGAGTACTTTCAAGACTCTTAATACATTTTGTGAAATAGAAAGGTTAGCTATACATATTCAAAATTAAAAAACAAGGGTTAGCCAAAACAAACACAGAGAAATATTAAGGTATCAAATTCCAGCATAGCCTTGAACATTTTTTGGTTTAAGTTGGAACTGATGGAACTATCTGCATGGAATAAAGTTAAGTCTAGCCAAAATTGTTGAAGTGGTAGCATTGAAACTAACTTCCTAGTAAGCATTTCTGGGCTTGGCCAGTTCCATTTTTTCAACAGAAACATTTTTCATATCAATTAACACAAAATATTTGCCAGGACACACTGGAATTTGTGTAATGTGTAATGAAACAGACTACAGTAGCTGTGATTACAATGAACAAAATCCTTTCAGGAAAATTGAAGATGACATTAGTAGAATACACTAACTTTCTACCTGCTGTGCATAATCAAGCCGGTAAAACTTCAATGAATGAAAATAATTATTTCTGCATTGTTTTTTTACTGTTTGCTCATACACTTTTTAGCTCACTAAATTGTTATTCTTTTGAGCAAATTTGAAACTGCACATCATTAGAATATAAACCTTGATACTAGGTCAATCTTACAGGACATTTTTTGAACACACTAACAAATTATGAAAATTTGGCAGAATGTGTGCTTTGATCTTTATCCTCTATTTGAATATTGGAACCCAGTCTTGGACAATTGTACCTCAGATGAAGTCAGTTCAAACTAAAAAAAATTGAAGAAATCATACTGACTTCAAAATGGATCCTTCTGGACTGACTATTTAACAAAAGACATGCATAGGCTACCAGAAGACACACCTGAAAACACCAAAATGTTACAACTGTTCTGTTTGTTGATATTTATATGTCAAATCAGAAGTTCAAACATTTTATCAAAAATACATCTAGAAATTTGCAAAGAACTGGAGTTTAGTATATATCTTTATGAAAGGAAGGTTATAATCTATGCTAGATAAGTAATTTAGCCATTGCATCTAACATTTTCATGTGTTTTTCAGCTCATCTTGCACAGAGTGTTGAGGTGAGCTATTATGACCACACAGGTTGTCCAACAACAGTCATACTTTGTCTGTCCAACCACTATTTCTGTCATTCTTTCTGAAACCACAGGGCCAATTTTGATGAAACTTAAGTTTAACATAACACTCTATCAAAGTTGTTCAAAAAATTCTATTTCATACAGAAATCTGGTTGCTATGGTCACAAATGGGAAAAACTTTAAAAATCTTCTATTCTGAAAGCATATGACTTAGAGCTTAGATATTTAGCATGCAGCAGTGCCTAGTGGACCAAGATTGTCCAAATCATGACCCCACAATGAAAATTGACCCTTTCTGCTATTGTTGATGTTGTTTTATTGCCAATGGTAGTCAGGTGAGAGATATAGGGCCATCTTAGAATCTAACAAATATCTCATGTAATTTACTCAAACAAAGAGGGGCGCGGGTAAAATGTTTGATGCAGACATCATAACCTTTTTAGTTTTAAGTTGTTTTTCCTAAATTTTTGTCAAAATGAATCATGAGACATCTTACACCAAATGACATTCAAAAAACGAAATTACCATATCATGTTCATACTTCATCATCTGTATGATTTTGTATTTTGTTGCTTCTTTGTGTAGACCTTAAAACAATCTCACCAAAAGTATAACCTGACCAGTAGCTAATTGAAACACCTACTAATTGCAATTATGTTGATGACATAATTTATGATATCATTTAACGTTTTGATATCATACATCACACACTATGCCAGCAACCATTATTCTAATTATCCATCACCATAGGGGGATAAGGGATATTATTTTGGTGTTGTTCTTCCATTTGTCACACATTTCCGTTGGGAGCCATATCTTGGTACTGTTTATTCAGATTTTATTGAAGTTTGGCAGGAATGTATATTTAGGGAGGGGAAAGATCCCCACCAAATGCTGTCACAATCTATGTATTTATAGCAGAGTTATGTTCCTTTGTTACTTTTATAGAGGCGTATTTTCCATCTGGAGCCATTTAATTTCCTCAGGTCTCAATGGGTAAATTTCAAGAAACATGGAAATTAAATCCTTAAAGTGTTTTTTCTAATTTGTAAAAAAACAAAAACTTTAAAATTCTATTTCTCTGAATTGAATTGTAGAGTGCTCAAATAATCTAATGATAACCTCTTTGAAATATCCTGGCTGTTACCCCTACCCTCTCTGCCCCACCACCCCTGCCCACTGTGGGATGCCTCTTCGGCCAGATATTTAGAATTTTTTCTTTTCTTCTGAAAAGGGTTGTCAGAAATAAATTCTGTTTGGCACAAGTAATCAACTTCATAGTTTACTCTATGATTGAAAAATAAGAAGATAGTATATTTTTTTTCAGAGGACACGGCCCTTAAGAATGGTGTAGTGCTTTTCTTATATCTTCCATGTAGAAGCTTAAGAATTTTTGTCTACTAAAACTAGATAATGCTGATTTAATTTAACTTACAACAATTGAGTTCCTTTACTGTACTAGCAGGAAAAAGACCCCCCTCAGAGATGAGGCCTCAGTGGGATGGTGAGATTCTTTTCAGAATTTCATTATGTTTGGCACAGCTTTGTAGTCTCTAACATTGGAAAAACAATTAGAAACTGGATTTGCCTTATTCGACAGGGGATATAAATTCACTATATTTGCTTGTTTTCATTACTTTTCTCAACTCTTGACAATTTACTTCAATGTTGTATTTCAGATTTTCATTTTGACATGGGCAAAATTGCTATTTACTCATAGATTGTCTTGTACCTTCAGACAAACTTTTATGAAAATCAAGGAAATTTAATGCAATGTTGAAGGTTTCATACTATAGCCAATTATCTACACTGATTATGTACATAATAAATAGTACTTTTTGATCAAGTTTCAACACAATTAGCAATTGATCTCACTTTAAATACCTTGCAGAAGATCTACATTGTACTTGGAAGGGCTTTGTCATCTTCTTAGACTCTTTATCAGCTTTTCATGCCTTTTTAGGAATCCTCTTGTGTGTAATTTACTGGAATGGATTTCTCAGGGAATGGAACGTAAGATGGAGTCTGATTTGTTTTTTGTGAGGTTTTTTGGAGTCTGATTCTAAAGTGGCAGTACGAATGTTACATGTAGCATTTGATTTCTGTATATCCAGAGTGTCCTCTCTCTTTGTATGCAATTTCTTCAGTACTTTTAGAGTTATGCTCAGGACTAGAAAATGTAACAGAAAGACATGCTATATTTCAGAAGAGTGTCTCATATTCACAATCTTGCATAAAAGAAGAAAAGTAACACAATCTATTTAAAACAAAAGTTTTGTAAATTTAAAGCAGTAATTTGAATATTGTAGCAAAAGACAGAAGCTTTGAATTTGTAACATTTTCACAAGTTTTCCTCATTTTGAAAGGCTGCTCACTATATTAACTGTATTTTTCAGGTGTATCTACTCCCAAAAGATAATAGGAAAGCGTCAGTCAGGTTTACTTTGGCACTGACAGACAAGCAATCACTTGTGCCAAGTTGAAACTGGGCAAGATGGGATATGTAGTGAGGTACAAGGTTGTTAAGAAGATGGTTTCCAGATGGTTAGCAGAACAATACAGGTGCAGGCAGTTGCTGACATGTCAGCCTTCCCTGGACCAGGAATAATCTGTGACCTTAAAGGTAAGAACAATTCTGAGGGTATAACCTTTTTTTTTCTTCCTTAAGACTGTGAACATATACTCAACTCCTTGAGGATTGCACCATGATCCTTTATTTTTATAGTTTAGTTTTATACATCCATTGCAATGGGATGTATTGTGGGATCTCGAGTAAGTTAAAGGACCAGCCAAATTGCTTTTTAATTGTCAAATTTGACAAATTGAGAGCTTTCTGGTCTTTAAATTAAATTATTCTTAAGTAATCTTGTCTAAACTTGCTGTAAATGTTTGTATTTTTAAGTTCAATAACTAGTCAAATTGCCCTATTTCAAATTTACAGTTGTCCAATCTCTAACTTCCACCATTTCTAACCAATCTTCCTAGTTGCCATGGATGTTTATCTACATAATATCTCAGCAATGTTTGACAAAAGTCAAATTGCCCAAGTCACTTTGGAGTTATCGCCCTTAAATGCCAAGTACATGTAATGCTACCTTTCAATCAAATGTCTGAAATCTGAAATAAACTTTGTGTGAACGTTTATCAACACAATGTCTCTGCCAAATTGGATAACCAGTCAGATTGCTAAAGTCAGTCCAGAGTTATCATCTTTAATGTGATGTAGGCCATAAAACTTGACAGGTGTATTTTGTGACAGTTTGCCACTCTTGTTACCATTTAAGGAAATGAAGTCACTCGGTAATCAATAGAACCACATGTGCACAACTTCTCATGCTGACTAACATTTCTGTAGAAGTGTCAAGTCTGTAGATGAATTCTTTAAGATCTAATCATTTGGATGGATCAACAACTGAAAATTTTTATCTGTTAAAAGAGGCATCTTTAATAACTAAATCTGTCAGTTTACAGGGCAAACTTTACATACAATGTATTTTGTTTTCCAGTAACAGTAATTTATTGAAACAATGAATCACTTACTAAACTTATTTCCTTGTGTCTTTGTAATTTCAGATATTTCACATCACTGAAGCCTGGTGGACTAACAGTTAAAGTGCCAGTTGCAACAAAGTTCTGACAAACAGAATATTTTTGAATTTTATTTGTCAAATTCAACAATATGTTATACTGTGTTTAATAGAAAGTGGTACGTGCATAAAAGATACAT
Organism: Saxidomus purpurata; assembly: GCA_022818135.1. Lineage (NCBI taxonomy): Eukaryota > Metazoa > Mollusca > Bivalvia > Venerida > Veneridae > Saxidomus > Saxidomus purpurata. Next base: position 31,089,371 of record JAFMSR010000007.1, read on the forward strand.
GCCACTTTCTTAAGTATGCAATTGAAAGATTGTATCCAATTATAACTTAAATGAAAGCTCTCATTTAACTTGGGTCCTCAGGTTATCAGTTTGACACCATTTCCCAGACTTGCTTTTTGGCCGTTAGGATCGCTCACTGTCTGTAGTACGTCATCCGTCTGTCCGTCCATCATTTCCTTCAAATGACATCTCTGAAACTTAATGGACAGGTGATGAAATTTAACAGGGATGTTCCTTGCGTGAAGCTCTAAGACTGGAACGTCCAGAGCTTAGATATTTGGCATGTAGCATTGTCTAGAGGGCCTCTACTAAGGGTGTTGAAATGTGATGAAATCACCAATAAATCATACTGGACTAAGAAACTGTTTAACAGAAAGTGGAATGCGCGTAAAAGAAACACTCTTATAATTATCATTTTCACACCATATTTCACAAGGCATTTTCCAGACTTGCTTTTTATGCCCCCAAAGGTTGACATATTAGAATCACACCCTCACTCTGTCTGTCTGTCTTGTCCATGTGTCCATGTGTCCGTCCTTACATGTACATGTCTTGGCTGTAACATTGTCATGCATTGAAGGATTTTAAACACATCAAGACGACATGTCCCACGTCCCTACCTCAATGTTGAGATCACACGTAGAGTTTAAAGGTAAGGGAATCCTGTATATATGCACACATTTGTGTCCGGACTGTAACTTTGTCATGCATGGAAGGATTTTAAAGTAACATGACACTAAGATGAGCACACGGAGAGGACATGGACTGTGATAATTAGTTCGTTTTGGCATTTGTCACTAACTAGGGACAGCTCTTGTAAAATCTATTCCTTCAATATAATAATGAGATTAACTATAAAATTGGCCATTTGGTTTCAAAATGTTGGTCTGAAACCAAGGTCAGGTGGTCTTAATAGCGGAACTTTACTATAACCAATAATAGCCAGGTGAACAATATAGAGCCATCTCCAAAAATACCAACAGGTGTAAAGTCACCAAACCTAGCATCTTTCTAAAAATAGAAAATGGCCCTGGTCCACTGCACACAAAGGTCACTGTTTCTAAAACAGAATAAACTTTGGATGAACCACTTGTTGGAAAGTCATCAAACTTGCTCTGTAGCATCCTTGCAATGACTCCTTTTTAGCTCACCTGAGCACAAAGTGCTCAAGGGTGAGCTATTGTGATTGCCTGGTATCCATCGTCTGTCTGTCATCTGTCTGTCTGTCCACACATAATCTTGTGTATGCAATAGTGGCTGCATTTTTCACTAAATCTTCATGAAACTGGGTCGGTATGACTGCCTTGATAAAATCTAGGTCGAGTTTGAATATGGGTCATCTGGGATCAAAAACTAGGTCACAGGGTCAAATCATAGAAAAACCTTGTGTATGCAATAGAGGTTGCATTTTTCATTGGATTTTCATGAAACTTAATCAGTATGATTGCCTTAATTAAATCTAGGTCAAGTTTGAATATGGGTTATCAGGGGTCAAAACTAGGTCACCCTGCAAATAATAGAATAACCTTGTTTATGCAATACGAGGTTTCATTTTTCATTGTATTTTCCTGAAACTTGGTCATTTAATTGCCTTGATAAAATCTAAGTCGAGTTCAAACATGGGCCATCTCGGGTCAATAACTAGGTCATGGGGTCAAATCATAGAGAAACCTTGTGTATGCTATAGAGGCTACATTTGTTTTCGTTGGACCTTCATGAAACTTGGTCAGTATAATTGCCTTGATCGGGTCAAAAACTAGGTCATGGGGTCAAATAATAGAAAAACGTGTATGCTATAGAGGTTGCATTTTTCATTGGACCTTCATGAAACTTGGTCAGTATGATTGCCTTGATGAAATCTAGGTCGAGTTTAAACATGGGTTATCTAGGGTCAAAAACTAGGTCACAGGGTAAAATTGTAGAAAATCCATGTGTATGCAATAAAGGTTTCATTCTATCTCCATGAACTTACAGGTGACATTTATAACTTGATCATCATGTAAATTGGTCATAAGGTTTGCCTTGTCAAGGTCAAACAGAATATTAGTGTTTATGATAATGAAGTTTGATCACATATTGTCATAAGTCTCAGGTGAGCGATATAGGGCCATCTTGGCCCTCTTGTTTCAAGTAAGAAATGGTTCCAGTCCACTGCCCACAGGGGTTTTGAGTCAAATATCCTAGTCCAAAGTACAATTCACCTTTTCAGCTAGGTACATTATCATTAGGAATATTATCAATTATGCCTGTCAGTAACAGAAATACTGGTACAACACATTTCCTACATGTGCTCAAAGAATCCACTGTGTTTTATGCGTCATTTTTTTTACCATAAATTTCACACAGAACAAATCATTTATAAAATGACCTAAATCATGCTAAGCATTTTAAACGGTATTATCACATTTGGATCAATCATGTGATTGGTTCAAATAAAACTATATAATTTCAATGGGAATGATTACTCCCTACTACTGTTACAGAACACAATCGGACAAAAACAGTTTTAAACATTTCATATTGGAATGTCCTATTGCAAGTATTCTCTGGAAATAAATTACAGAGAAAATCTCAGCACTGTTGTACCAAACCTTAGTACAGACACTCAAGTTTTGGATTTATTGAATACAGCATTTCTTTCAACAAAATAGGCAACATGGAAAT
>JAFMSR010000007.1:31092534-31126198 GCA_022818135.1 Saxidomus purpurata
TATTATTGCATTCAATGGAATAATTATGTGCTTACAACGTTAAGGTTAACAAATGAATGTTTATTCTAACGAATAGAATTACATTTGATGACAATTGAGAAAACTAATAAATTTAAATCCTTCGTCTGGAGTCAGTTGATATTAATTACTCAATTATGATATAGTATTGATTTTGTCTTATATTGATAAAAATCCTTAGCTCCGGCTTCTTAATTTTTGAAGGGGTAAATGACAAGATAATAATAGCCATAATTTGGCAATTGATGTCCGAATTCTGCAAAGACCAATTTGGTGTGATTGACAATTTTGATTGATTGATGGTTAATGATACTATGATCATGTTAAAAGTGCTTTTAGACTAGGGTGCGCCATTTCAATCTGAATATAGTTAAGTAAAAGACACTGAAAATAAATAGGTACATATTTGCTCCTGTTTCAAAAAATTATAATAAAGTTTGATGATAGTAGACACATCTTTCCTGTTCAGACTGTAACTTTCTTATACATTGAAGGATTTTAAAATAATTTGGCACAAATTTTCAGCACATAGAGATAAAGAATCGTTCGCAAGAAACGGCTCCAAACTTTGAAGGTCTAAGTCACAGACTGTGATACATCACCTCGGGGGTATTCGTCACTAACGAGTGACAGCTCTTGTTTTGTCATTATTTGTATCACATTGAGGAAAACTACACATTATATCTTAATGAACTTACACAAAATATTTAGGCAATATTGCAATAATGAACATATATTACATATTCAACATTTACCATATACCATATTTAAAACCTAAGAGTACCACCAGCTAATGTGTACCCAACATAAACTGAAGAATCGGTTGTGGTACAAAATCATTTTACATATTCTATTTTTAGCCTAACTATTGTCCAAATTTCAGATATTTTGTTTCACAAAGATGGTACATGTCATACGAAAGGAAGAACTATGCACATACCAGGAACAGCTATTCAGAACAAGCAGATGGACAAGACAACACTAAATCCGAGAAACCCCACATTGTAAACCATTCAAGAGAGAGAACAGTAATGTTAACTGAGGCGAAGGGTTCACAATATCTGCTATCACCCTCAAGTGCATGTGATATTTATTATATTATAACGAAAATCTACGAATTAAGAAATTGGCAATATTGATACAGACAAGTGTTGTTGAAATTGAGCCATGTTGGTTGGTTTATATAGGGAAAAGCACGTGCGGTATAATAGTATAGCTTCATTTAGAATTTGAGCAGTTATGTATACTTGTAGAGAATAACACTTAATGTTGCTTAATTACACTGAAATAGTTATAGCCAGAATAGTGTTGAATTTAAGTCTGTTGTTACGTGTTTGTAATTACGACACTTGCGTATAAATAAAATGTTTTACTTTCTAATTGATGATCAATGTTAAAATGATACTTGTCTTATCATCTTAAAGAATAATTTTGTGAAACGTGACAAGAACTCACAAAAAAACAAATTGGAATTAAGAGAATTGATTTACAAATTATTTCTTTTTATTCTGAAATAACTGTCAGCACGAATTATAATTTATTACACATGTGATTAATTTTTAGAACATTTCAACAGACAGATAAGATTGAAATATAACCTTTTTTAACGGCGAGATTAGAAGTTGAACATTGCTTTGTACTAATGCGATTAAATAACTTTGCAACATTCTTCTTCGGTAACAGAATATGAACTGTTAAAAATTAATCTTATTGGAATTACAATATTTATATGTTGTCTCTAAGCCTCAATCTGTGATGTTTGGTTATATGTTTATTATGTAGATATATAATTGCGACTTTCGTTCATGTTATACATGTAACTGAAAATTTATATACAATTTCAAGTTACATATGTATGGAATAAAAAAAGCTGATAATACTAGAAAGTGTAATAAGGCAGAATTATTTGTTATAGTAATAAGGCTGGAAGATTTACGTCCCTTTAATTATTCGACACGATAAAGAAGTAAACAGTTACATATTTACTTGTGTGTTATTATTATAATTACTATAGCTGGTTAAATAGGTCTAAAACATAGTAAAATAAACATACATAAGACTATTTAAGTATACATTCGCATTGACTTCGAAAAATACATACAATGTACATGTATTGACCTTTAGGTTTATACTTCAGAAAGTCAATATGGCTTAAGCTCACTTCCGAGTAGATAACAGTTAACGACAAATTTGGCCGATAGAAGGCAGCACGTGCCCAGTTCCGGGTTGCGTCGGTTTCTACAAGAAATACAGCAATTCTAATAAACACTGGGTTAAAAAACATGAGCCATTTAAGAAACAGTTCAAATATGTCCTCTACGATTATATAAGTGACAGAAAATGACGCTTAACACCATCTGGGGGCGTCATCTTTTAGAAGAAAAAACAGTTATGAACTCACAGTAAAGGAGTGTTTGGAGGGTTATCAAACCAATTATGTCACCCAGTTAGGAAAGGGTAGCCTTTAGGAGAGAGCAAGCAAGGAGAAAACAAGATGAGGAGCAAATACGAATAAGAAGAGTAAAGAAGAATAAGAGGAGGAAAGAAGAATAGGAGTAAAGGAGACAATAATACCCGGTTATGGAGTTATTTCATGACCGGTTCGAGAGCTCGATGGATTGAGTGAATTGTTCGATAGGTGTTGTTATAATATTGTTATAAAAGTGTTTGTTTATCATAGTGTCACCCCTATGGCCAGCAATATCGGTCTAATGAGACACTTTTCTGAGCACATTTACCGCCCGGATCCCATCTTTCATTTCTAGGCACCAGGCTGGTAGGCATATGGTATCCATTATTTAACTAACTGGCGACTCACCAATCGGCCATATCAGAGCGGACCCTGCTGGGATTCGAACCTTCGACCTTCTGCTCCAAAGGCAGTTACCTAAACCACTACACTAAGGGAGACGGTTATATATTGAGGTGATACATTTATTCACCTGTTTACAAGTATTTTCATAAAGCTATTGATATGTTACTCTTTGTTTGAAAAATTATTCTGCTATTTCTGAGACAATTTTTGAAATCAGGAAAAAACCAGTTCATTGATTTTTTATTACAATTCACTCGTCACTATTAAGAGTAATGAGCGCATCCATTTTGAAGTTTTATAAAGCAAATGTTTAGATTGGTCAAGATTTCTGTATCGATCTATTTCATTGGTTGATAGATCTAATTATAAGGTAATTACTTTCATCAGTTTACTTGTTACGCATCTCCTAACCAATCATTATAAATTTGGGCTGGAGAATTTCATGACTTCTTTTACTTTCTATATAAACGATGACACTATTAGTTTTCGGCAGTACGTGCACTTGCCTCTAAGGTAAGTGCCATTTAAAGACTTAGTATTGTGTTAAGAAATGGACTGAGTCCTGTCAAGCAATAATTGCTTGTTCCATTTTTTTAACTGAATTGTTTTTGTTCTTTTCTTAGAAAATCATCTCTCAATTTAAAATAGACATACTATTCAATGCAACAGCTTTATTTAAACACCTGAATTAGATTCGATTCAAATGAAATAAAGATAATTTCCAAATATAAATCGCTCTAAACAAATATACTATTAGCAGAGGTTGTTGTTGATTATTTAGTTTATGGTTATATTATAGCCTGGGTGATCTAGAGTACGCTAAACGAACATATCTGACCCATTTATGTCCGTCTGAATGTTGGCTATCTAATATCACCTGTGGTGTCCCTCTAGGGTTCATACTTGGACCTCTTTTATTTTAAATTAACATTAATGATATGTCAGTAGTGGTAAAAAAATAAATTACTTTTATATGCTGATGACTCTGGCATATTGGTTACAGGTTAAAGTAAAAGCAAGATTGAAACTGTGTTAATCAGTGGAAACACTCAGTTAATGGCTTATTTGTAACAAGTTGTCTTTGCATTTAGGCAAAACAGAGTCCATTTTGTTTGGCTCAAAACCAAAAATAAAGTCTCATCCAGCATGGAAATATCATGTAATGGCAAGATTATTGATGCTGTACATTCAGTTAAATATCTTGGCGCCACTCAAAACCTGTCTGGTGAGCCTATGGAAAGGTCAGTAATTAGTGAAGCCAGTGCTAGGTTAAAGCTTTTGTAAAGCAAAAGTAATTTTCTAACACAACATACCAGAAAGTTGTTGGTTATATCCCTCACCCAGTGCCACGTCGATTATGCCTGTTCCGTTTGATACATTGTACCAAGGTTCGACACAGTTGTTAAAATGTAGACTTCAAGCAACCCAAAACAAATAAGTGAGATTCGTCTTGAATATGGATTCTATGTCTCATGTTGTTCCAGGCCAGTTTAGGTATTTAAAGTGGTTACCAGTTGATAAACGGTTTAACCAAATGTTTTCAAAGTTCAGTCAGGCATAGCTCCAGATTACCTTTGAGATCATTACATATCCTGTACACTTATTACACTACATTGAACAAGGTTAATGGTTAATTCTTGTCCCCATCCTTAGAATCCATCCAGATTAAATTTCAATGACAGTTGTTGTTTTTGTGTTCCCAAGGTGATGGGATTTGGTAAAAAGTATTTCGCTTATCAGGTGTTTATCCTTTGGAATAACTTGCTAAAGCTGATACTTACTATTACAGTTTTGTTATAGCATTTTAAGGAAGCCATCAAACATCACTTGTTGTCCTAGTTTATGTCTTATCATTCTTAACGAACTCTGGCATTTTTAGTGTAATGCTTGGATACATACATTTTGTATATCACTTTTTAATCTAGTCAGTGTTTTAATTGTAGTAGGACTGAGCCAGTCAAGAAACTGAGACTGTTAAAAAACAGTGTGATTAGTGTCAATAGTAATAGTGCATCTTCAGAGTCTACTTTTAAAGGGAACCAGGAAAATAATGAGCAATCGGCCTTCTATAGTGAAGATCGTATGAGCAATTGCAGTGAGCGAAACAACGAGTGAAGTCCTCAGGAAAGAGACAAAGGCTCTTTACCTGCAAAGTTTTGTCAAATCGTCCCATTTAATGTCAATCAGGCAAATAAGGAGCCATGTGAACCCTCTCAAATTGTGCAGTGCAAGGATCTTAACCATGGGCAGGACAATCTTACTCTGCAGTTTTACAAAGTTCTCGAGAGCAGTCGACTCGCGGTGCTGACAGAAATTCAAAATAGGACAGATCACATAAATTCAATACACAAAATGATATTTACATGTACCCAGTGCAACTCGGAGATAATCAACTTCTATTGTTGGCTAATTATTGCATTCAATGGAATAATTATGTGCTTACAACGTTAAGGTTAACAAATGATGGTTTATTCTAACGAATAGAAACACATTTGAAGACAATTGAGAAAACTAATAAATTTTAAATCCTTCGTCTGGAGTCAGTTGATATTAATTACTCAATTATGATATAGTATTGGTTTTGTCTTATATTGATAAACATCCTTAGCTCCAGCTTCTTAATTTTTGAAGGGGTAAATGACAAGATAATAATAGCCATAATTTGGCAATTGATGTCCAAATTCTGCAAAGACCAATTTGGTGTGATTGACAATCTTGATTGATTGATGGTTGATGATACTATGATCATGTTAAAAGTGCTTTAAGACTAGGGTGCGCCATTTCAATCTGAATATAGTTAAGTAAAAGACTCTGAAAATAAATACACATGTAGGTAAATATTTGCTCCTGTTTCAAACAATTATTATAAAGTTTGATGAAGGTAGACACATCTTTCCTGTTCAGACTGTAACTTTGTTATACATTGGAGGATTGTAAAATAATTTGGCACAATTCAGCACATAGAGATAAAGTGTCGTTGGCAAGTACCGGCTCCAAACTTTGAAGGTCTTAGTCAAAGACTGTGATACATCACCTCGGGGGTATTCGTCACTAACGAGTGACAGCTCTTGTTTTGTCATTATTTGTATCACATTGAGGAAAACTACACATTATATTTAATGGACTAACACGAAATTCTTAGGCAATATAGCATTTATGAACATAAATTACATATTCGACATTTACCATATACCTTATTTAAAACCTAGGAGTACCACCAGCTAATGTGTACCCAACATAAACTGAAGAATGGGTTGTGGTACATTTTACACATTCTCTTTTTAGCCTAACTATTGACCAAGTTTCAGATATTTTGTTTCACAAAGATGATACATGTCATACGAAAGAAAGAACTATGCACATACCAGGAACAGCTATTTAGAACAAGCGGATGGACAAGACAACACTAAATGCGAGAAACCCCACATTGTAAACCATTAAAGAGAGAGAACTGCAATTAAAAGCTTTAGTTTGACACATCTCTCGCTTCCATGTTGATTAAAACAGAAAATAATGTGGTTCACACATATTCTCCTGTTTAATCACCATCAATAGAGGTACAATGTATCCTTTACTTTGAATTGACATTTATTCCTATAAGTTTTAAGATATTAGTTTATTTCATTTTAAACCTCGTCATCCAAATTGAATGATGTCATAGCATATAGACGACGTCAACACAGTAAACAAAAAAAAGGAAGTCATATTAAACGCGAGATAAGCAAGCGGTTTAGGTTATTAATCATGATATTTTTAGTATCTTATTGTCATTATTCCTTTGTTACATTTGTAGCTGTTCGACTGCTCAGCAAACTTAAACTTAACTAGACTTTATATTGGGAGAACTAAATTAGATGCATTCATGGAACTAAAAGGCAGTGATTTCCATCGTTGCAAGACCAAGTTTGTTGGTTATGGAGATTTGTCGTATTTTTATGTAAAGAAGTATGTGTGATGAAATTGACTAAAATCTACATAGAACTAACCAGTTGCAAGAAGTCAACCTAGGTCTATTTCTTGATACTTGTATGTTGCATTTGTCATTAGATATTGTCAGCACAGAATATAAAAGGCCTGAAGAGTCTTAGTCACTCCGTTGTTACAGACATGTACTGCAGTTACTACGAAATTGTTTGTCATATTATAAAATATAGCATAGACCATCCTAAATATTTATAGACAGGATGTTAAAATGCAGTGGAAGGAGTGTTTTCAAAACATCGCCTAGTGAACTTAAACTATTTTGTTATATGTAAACGAAGTTTACTAGAGCAGTTTTACTAAATTTCCCAATCCAGCAATGCAGAATAGGCAACATAAAATGAATTACTAAGTAAACCTAATGACCTTTGACTTTTTTGCCAATCGTTCATTGGACTATAAATGTGTATGGTGGACGAATGAACTGAATGACGCCAGTAGATAATGATATCTCTGTCCGCATTACTAAATCAAGGAGTTGCAATAACTCAACCTTCAATGAAAATTTGAGCACTTACTTTTTTTAATAATGCGCTATTATTGCTTCCCCCGTGTCGAAGACATATATTTATTTCAATTATAGTATACTTCTTTGTATTCAATATGGTATAAATGTTTGGTTATATCTTCTTCATACTTTGTTTTTCACTCATTCGCTAAACATTTTCACTGTGATTAAAAAATAGAGTAAAATGTAAACTAAATAAACAATTGGCTTTCTACATGATTGTTCTCCTATATAAATTTTAGCCATGTTTAAAGGAGTCATTGTAAGTATAAGCAAAAGACATATGTTACATTCCCAGTACAAACTTCGCAATACTGCACTCATTTCACTAAGCACCTCTAAAAGATAAGAGAATAGAACAGGTTTTACATTTTCCTCCTACATTGTAAAACTGTAACATGAAGACAGACGTTCTGACTTTGGTTACTTTACTGCATCTCTCAAATGCGGCAGACAAGCATATATTCGTGAGTCCCAATGGGTCCGATGATAATTATGGGTGAGTAATTTTAAGCTATTACTTTGATATATGTTTATTCTGTGCAAGGTTCCGACGTTTTGGGTCTGTAATGTTCTTTTACCTGTTGGTCTGAACGAAAGAGTTGCCATTGCACAGATTATACATGCCTTGTCTGTTGCCTTTTCCAATGTGCTTTATAGTGTTATGGCATAATTTATGGTATCAATGTTATCTTACATTAAAATTACGGAACACCGTTGTCGTATCATTATTTTACATGCATACATATAATTTTAAATCTCCGTATATGCAATAGATGTTTTTAATATATACTTTACTGTAGTTAACTCGTGTACCGTAGAAAATGAATTACTTGTGACACTGTTTCACTACATATTGCTTTTTCTTTGTTACATGTGAATACTCAAACATTTTTATTTGCGTTAAGGACACCAGCCCATACTAACATATGCTACCATATACATTGTACTTTGTATACATTTGCAATGTGTGATGTATAGCCATATCAAGAGAATATTTACAAATAAACTAAGTACAGTATTCGTATAATATTAACAATACCAGTTATTTCCTAGTGACATTTACCATATTATTTCTAATTACAGTATTCTTATAACATTAACAATACCAATGTTTGAATACGTTTATATCATAATATTGACAATACCAGTAATTAATTTCAGTTTACTTGTAATATTACCAAATACCAGTTATTAATTACGGTATACAATGTACTTATAGTATTAACAATACCAGTTATAAATACAGTATACTTATAATTATAAATACAGTATACTTATAATTATAAATACAGTATACTTATAATTATAAATACAGTATACTTATAATTATAAATACAGTATACTTATAATTATTACAATACCAAATGTCACAGGGTGAGAAAAAATGTGCACCATGATCGGGATGCAAATCCGGAACCCTTCGCTTACAGGGCGAATGCTCTAACGACTGAGCTAGGCGGCCGTTTACATATTTTCTCTCAAATTGTGATTCCATGTCCGTACCATGTCATGTGCATCATGAAAACAAAGTTAATCTTTGTTTTTATTTCATATCAAATACGTTACTCGAAATTTTAACCGTTTTTCACTGGTCGAGAAAGTATAATTCCTCTACACTCATATTAAGCTTAGACGTAACAAAATATAAGATTGAGAGATATACATGTAAACTATTTACTTACTAAAATTATAAAACCATTCACTAAAACCTGAAAATGCAAGAGTATTTTATTGACGTTTTTCATGCCGTATTATCAATATCCAATCTAAAGGTGTCTTACAGATTAAATGTTTCAATGCAAAAAAATATTACACATCCTACATTTCTTTGTCGGTTGAAAGGTTACCAACTTCCGGTCAAAAGCGAGTTTAATGCGGCTACGCCAAAAAAGCTACCGATTGGAACCAAAGAGCCATAAAAATAGCCCTGGGTTCTGAATAAAACTATTATAACATTTTATATCCCATTACATATTGAATTTTAACTCACATTTTGTCCTTTATTTGTAAACTAGTTTACTAGTCAATTATCAGTCAGTATCTCTTTAAATATGTGTTTGATACTCATACGTGTAATATTTAGCCGGATATTAGTTTAGACTACACGGTTACACAAGGTATTTGTGGAGATTTTTCATGTACACATAATATGCACAAAAGTGGTTTTCAACAATATATAAATGAAAGAATTGTTACAACTTAGAAACCAGACGACATCAGCTGTGAAAACTCTGCGAAAGGCCGTGGCATTGGCTGAACAAGCAACAAATACTCACGACGGTAAAGAAAGCTTAAAAGAGTTTACACTACATTGTATGACATGATTGTATACACATGTTTTGGCTGATATCGTATTGGTTTCTTAAGCAATATATGAGGGCTATAACCATTGTGGTTTCGACGAAAACCATTCTAAGTTTATAGACGTTTGACATTCTCCTCTTGTTTCTTAACTAAAAATTGACAACCACAAACAATACTTAGGAATATTCTTTTCGTTTTTAAATATTGACAGATTTGAGTATTGAATAGAATAAATAACATAGCATGTAGAAACTATATTCTTAGTTTTCTTATATTTGAATGAAACTTTATATTACGCCATCTAAATAATGCAAACAGTGTATTTTCTGTTTGCAGTTGTTTATATAGAGTTATTGGCCGGATACCACGACCTTCATCGTACACTTGAAATTTCACGTGACAGTGTCGTAATTCGTGCATACCAGGACCATGAAGTGCACGTGGTATGACGATACATTTTGTATATAACTTGTGAAAGTATTATTTGAAATATACACAGAGATGTCAGTCTTTTCAAAATTAAGCTTTTAAATTGTTTAAGTCTTAGATCACTCTATAACAATGCTTACACATGAAACTTTCCATGCTTTGATTAGGAGAAACTGAGGGCGCTGCAAAACAGATGGCTATTAAAGACGCGGATAGTAAATAAATGTGCACATGCTTTAATAATTGCTGTTTGTGATGCCACATTCGTAGCACTAGTATAAGGCGTTCTTGCATTGCATAACAAGGTGATGCTGGTCAGATCCTGGCCTCTGCCATGCATCATCTTTGTCAATATGGATTGTGCCGAATGTTAAAATTGTTGATTTACTGTCTTTTATACATCGTCGCTGACTAATTTTTGCAGAAATATTTCAGCTTCTTAGACATATTTTGTTTATAATTTTCAGACTGGGGGTCGCCCCGTCCCGGTCAAATTTCTGAAAAGTGTAACAGACAAAGATATATTGGCAAGAATTCCACGGAGTGCTCATAACCATGTGTGTTCAATATTAATATATTAATAGTTTGTGTATGGTTGACGTATATTGTTGACGTATGTCAACAGCTGTCGTAATTTCAGTTGCCTGCAAATGTTACAATCGGTTATTTATCTGAGTCATTTGATGATATCTTTAAAAATGATGAAGACTAGTGTGATTTGTATTGATTCACACTTAATTAATTAAAATTGATATAAAGTTTTAGTTAGTAACTGTTATCAATTAATTAATAAATGTTTTAGTTAACAAATTTATTTACAAATAGTCGCTTTTCGTTTGTGAACAAAGATGTAACGAAGTTAATGAGTTTAATGTACTCTTGTTATCTTTACGAACTTTAACATTTATATTCATGCTATTAAAAGTATTTGTAAATAAACACATATACAATGTACAATTATAAATAAGTACCGATGTTTCTTTAATGGGTCTTTTTACAATTTGGAATGGCGAAATAATAATTATAACTTTTCTCATCTTGGATATTTTGCAAATTTTGCATGGCAAGGTCCGTGTAATACATTTACACGATTTGGGAATTACTTCCTATGGTTACCTGGGCAGGCAAAGCGATTCAAGGCATAGGATAGCGCCGCTCGAAGTATTTTACAATGGACAACCTCTACGACTCTCAAGATGGCCCGATGAGGTACGTTGTATTTCGTGTAGATTTCATGTACATGAAATGATAATTTAGATTTCAAAGAGAACTGTATGATTTATTATAAGTGCGGTATGCTGGAATTCCTGCGTAAACAAACTACTTACCCGTGCTGAAACATCATTCAAGGCTTAGGAAATATTTCACTTATTATAATAAATGGAAAAAGGTTTTCGGCATTCGTGCAAGTTGAAAATAAAGAAAGCCTACGTAAGGTTTGACTCAAAGCTCTAAGCAGTGTGACATTTCAGCCTTCAAGATTACCTCCCTTTAATATAATTATACATTAATTATGACGACTTCTGTCAAGAGGCAGGATATACTTCTATATGTATTGAATACCTGTATAGAATGTTAAGGTATTGAATCATTGTCGTCTTTTTTCAGGGTTTCATAAATATCGTAGATGTCCTTGATGGTCAGAACGGTACGAGATTTCGATATAACGCTACTATTCCTAAGACATGGCTAAATGAAACTAAACCATGGGTCCGCGGATACTGGTATGTAAAAAGACCTCATTGACAACAGAGGAACACCGCTTTAATCCAGCAACATAAAATTGCCTGGGACCATTAACCATAATGCATATTTCAGGAATAAGTTTTGCGTATAGTTAACATCTGTTAATTACTATAAATTGTGTAATTTCGTGTGACAAAATTTCGCGTGACAAAATTTCGCGTGACAAAATTTCGCGATTTGTAAGCAGACAGACTTTTCGCAACTAAATTCGCGAAAAGAGAATTTTGTTAAAGTGAATCTATGTGAAATGAAACGTTCGCGATATTTTACAATTAGTTGAGTTTGAAATTCGCGAAAATAATGAAAATTAAATCATCGCAAATGTTACACAATTTACAGTAACCGAAATGTTTGCACAGTCGATTTGTATCGTTTAATGTGCTTTTTTGTTGTTGTTTTTGTTTCATTTTTATAACATTTTCACCATTTTGCATCACCACGAAAATATTTTTATCAACTGTCGGTTTAACGATATTTCTGGTATGGACCAGCATTTGGTCACATTTTTATTATTCTAGATGGCATATCCATCAACGTAGTCTTAGCTATACACAAACATCATAGTGTTGATTAAGAACTGCGATGTTTTGCTCAGACTGCTTAAGCTACCTGTAAAGTAGGTTCTGATTTGAAAAGCATTGTAGAAAGAACCCACGGTGGTGTTCTATGACACAACCCGGCCACAAATGCCTCGAAACACTAGTTTTCAAAATTAAAGGGCCTGCATAATTCAACAACTGTAAATAAGGATTGAATAACACGTTCTCATCGATGTCGCATTTAATGAGCTGAAAACTCACGTTTATCTATGGGCCATGTCTGTGTTTATTATTTCTAAACATTTGAAATAGGCATTTACTTTTTGGGGGGGGGGTTTTTTGTGGTGGGTTTCCTTTTTTATTTTTTTTTTGTTTAATTCCATTGTTTACAATGCTGATCAAATAAGCAAATATTTTCTAAATAACCGTATTAGCTTTTTTAGAATCATTGTCAGAGATTGTAAAGTTGTAAAGAGGAGTTATCTTTAACTTACACTTTAACTAATACAATGTTTCAAGATTTCTGAGACAAAATTTCTTACAAAGGTACAATAAGAATACACGAGGATTAGCTAGTTCGTTTGGTTCAAGAAGGAAATTGAACAAAACTTAAGAAAATAATATTTTATTGTTGGATGAATAATTTTTCTGATTTTAAGGTACTACGGCTGGGCAAACCAGGCAATAAGAGTGAAATCCATTGACACTGTTAGCAGGACAGTTACTCTTGCCCACCGAAGCACCTATGGACTAAGACTAGGTTAGAAACAGCAGAACATGATAATTATATTTTGCAATTTATTACAAATTGCATTTATTATAAGTTATAACAGATACCAGTATCGTTTTTCATAGTGATATAATTATAATATCATAAACTTTTCATTTGCGTGTATGTTTGGTGTTTACATTTAGATTGCTTTCCATCACAGCCTGGGCTCTAATAATGCTGAATTGTTACGTTTTTATCAACCAAATGTATATTTCGCACGTTATTCTCCAAAATTATTATTTTCGGATATTTTAAAGTAGAGTCGTAAACTTTAAAATATAATTATATCTAATTTAGACGATGACAACATATGTGTTTATTTACGTACATTTTTATTTCACAGGTCATTGGAACGACCCAAGAAATACTGGACAAGGTGGATACTTCAGTTTTATCAATATCCTGTCTGCTCTAGATCAACCAGTATACATTAAAGTTCTACGAAACATTAATTATCGTGAGGACACTTATTATTCATAAATTTCTCGGGTGAAGTGATATTTTTGGTGTCAAACCTGGTAATTCAGTATTATTTAGCACGTTGCCTATTTCCGTACCTCTGTATTTCCTGGTGTATGTGAAGTTGGTTATTATTTAAACGCAATGGTTTAAATTATACATTTTCAAATTAAACAAATGTAAATATCAGGGCTAGTACCCGGTGTATGTAAGATGTATGAATCGCAATTTTATTTAACTTATTGATAATTAATTAGGTTTTGCATATAACAGTGCAAAATTGTTGCTAGTTGGCCTGTTGGCAGTCAAAGACCTCGAATCAAAACTAGACTTCTTAGTATAGCACACAAATCATGGGCTGGGGTACACAAAGTCCTCGATTCGAAACCAAACCTCTTACTTTTGCACACAAATCATGGACTGGGGCAGTCAAAGACCTCGAATCGAAACTAGACTTCTTAGTATTGCACACAAATCATGGACTGGGGCAGTCAAAGACCTCGATTTGAAACCAAACCTCTTACTATGGCACACAGATCATGGACTGGGGCAATCAAAAACCCCGAATCGCAACCAGACTTCTTAGTATAGCACACAAATCATTGACTTGGGCATTGCACTGAGTATTACATTGTAGTCTAAAGGATTTCTTAGACATTTTTGCAAAATTTTCAAAAAATGTTTGAGTAAATTATCGATATCTAAAGTGAGGACAGAACGATTGCTTTTTTTGTTGATAATTCAGTGATTTTAGGACAACAAATCATCTTTCTTTATATACACTTAGGGAGAATATTATATGGACAATGGCAATGGAAATTTATATGTTTGGCTGCCAAATAGCAACGGTAATGAAACGGATCCAGATCTTATCTACGTGTCGTTAATCAATGATTGTATAGCGTAAGTCATGTGCTTTAAGTTGATTAATTTACCCTGTGTCTGTTAAAACTAGAGAAATGTTCAAAACATTACCTCCATTTATTTGCTTTAGAAATTTGTACACAGTGATCATGTTTTTTCATTTGGTTCACTATTTATTTTCCCTACGTGTCTTGTAAATTTGCTCGAATGTCAAAGTGTATAATCTATGTGCTATTTAACGTACAAAGAACGTGGTTTATGCACTTTTAATGGGTGTACCATTAATTAGGATGTATTAACTATACAGGACATGTATGCTTGTGATACCTAAACTGCCTGGATTGTTATGCTTCAATCGGTGCACATCAGGGCCTCTCATATCCTCCTGAGTTCTGTTTCCTCTTCACTTCTTTTTGACGATACGGTTTTTCAGCAATATTAAGTTGCTCTACATTATTCACAATCAGTTGTCTACAAGCATTTGTTAGTTTCCGTATGTCATGAATGTACATGTATTAAGCAGTCCCTGGATAGTTTTTCATCGATATGTGCATCCTCTAATTTTAGTGTTTTCACAATTACGTATAAATGCTTTCCTATATTATTAAGTTTAGACCACAAAGCGTACACATGTCATGTGTGAAAGAAAATGAACTTTAGTTTACCATGCAAGTGCATAATTTTTTATTTTTGGAATGTTTGAAAAAATGTTCTACACTTTTATTCGTTTGCAACTTATAATATAATAATTGTTTCAAAATGAAAAAATGTAACGATTACCTGTTAACCTAAAAATGGTTCATACGATTCCTCTGAGGTTCATTTATAATCTAACCATGATGTAATTTTAGAAAAACACGTATTAATAATAGCAAAATATGAATGCTTCTGTTTACAGCATCTTTATTTGGATTTTGTTCTTTGTATTTTAAAAATTGTCACGAGACAGATTTTGATATGATACAATGTACAGATAGAAGACACAACTTGCAATATCTTTTTGACGCTGTTGAGTTTAATTTCAGGTAAATACTTGCTATAAACTAAATATCATACTAGAGTGGTCGATATGTACAAATAAAAAACGTTATTTTTTTTCTTTTGATAGACTCAAAAAAAATGTACACAACGTCATTATAAGTGGTTTTACATTGGAAGTTTGTAGAGGGGCTGGAATCAAAGGAGTAAGTGTACAAAATATAAGAGTGTCGAAAATGGAGATCAGGAACACAGGTATATAGACTTTGACTTATTTCATATTGTTTCACGCGAAATCATTTCAATTTAAGTACATTTTGTTTACACACGTTATGTTCCAATGATGTCCTTTGTAGGTACGAGGTTTTCTTTTTATGCAAGTAATACAGAGGTTAAAAGGGTCTTTCCTGATTAAAATTGCCGTTGCCCTTAACAGACTTCGCTTTTCGGACATGAAGGCTACATTTGTAACTCTCAACTGTTTAAAGCAATAGTAATTGTGTATGTAGTCCTCGTATTGAAACACTCGACTCTTTTCTACAGGAGCGTCTGCAGTGATTTTGTCTGGAGGCTCTCGGTCTTGCACTGTTAGCGGAAGTCTTATTTATGACTGTGATGGAGGGATTTACATGGATGGTAAGATTAAGCTCACTTCTTCTCGGACATTATCTTTAGAATATTTTCATTGTCTGTGAACTCAAAAGTGAAATTTGATGCATTCCGAAATAAGCATAAATGACACAGCGTATTCAGCATTACGCATGCTTTATCCAACGGCCATGGATACTGTTTCATAGCATCAAATGCTATCTATATATTAATCAAAATAGAATTTGCTTTTTGTTGGGAAATATGGACAAGTCAGGGACTGTTTATCTTTCAAAGGCGGCAATAGAACAACTCTAGAATCATCGGGAAATAGTATCGAGAACAACGAAATATATAGATTCGCTCGAGTTGAAGCTACGCAGAGTCGTGGAATCCGTGTTACTGGTGTAGGTCACGTGATAAGGTATAACCACCTTTATGACGGACAAAGTGTAGCAATTACCTATGAGTTAAGTACATACATACTATTTTATTTTCAAGTTGGTTTCCTTTTACCGGTATTTATCGTGAAAGAATCGATTGTTATATGAATTAATACAATGTCAATGATCTGTCTATTTTACAGATTAACCTTTTATGTATATGTGCCTGGTAGGATATCGACAACATTTTATGTAACACAATATCAAACGGATACCTACCTGTAAGGCAAATCTTCGGAATAATAGTCAACTAGTCAACTGATACATTCTTAACCTCATAAACCAAGGTGTACATGTAACTATGCTGTTATCTTATAACATTATATTTTCCTACAGGGTAACGATATAATGATGGAAAACAACCTGATACACCACGTTTGTGTGAATGCTTCTGATTGCGGCGCATTTTTCACCGGACGGGACTGGACAACAGTAAGAATGCAATTTAAGTAGCGCCTTTCCTGAATATCATCATAAATATTGCCTGAACAGTTGAAACTCTCCGATCATACAAAGACCTAACATCAGATCGTATGCGCCAATGGGGGTCGAGCTGCATAAATATAATGCATAATACTTTAACAAGTATTTTTTAAATTCATCCTATAAAACTTGAATCTCTAAGTAGACCAACGCCTCATGTATGTGGCCTTCTTGTTTGTTAATGTCATACTACTTTCATTTCCAAATGGTTTTGGCAGCCAGTATACAAATTTATGATTTTTCAAAGAGAGGAAATGTAATACGATACAACATAGTTCACCATGTTCTACGTCTGGTACCCGGCGCAGATGCTCGCGGAGTTATGCTGGACGACCAATCTTCGAGTACCACAATAACAAACAACGTATTTTATGATGTGAGTATGAGTTATATTCATGAGAAAACTGTACAACGTTCTCAGCCTGATAAATGAATTATTGACCTTAAAATTATACGTTTACAATAATATTAAAATGCATTCGCTGGATTATCCATGTGTCCAATGGTTGACCTAGTTTGCACAAAAGGTCACGTGGGTTTGTTTGTGAATATGTTTGTAGGCAGTTGACTGAGCCATAAAAAAAAAATCTTGAACAATAGGCTTTGGTAGGCATAAAACGTTGTTCTAAAAAATGGAACAGTCCCTTACCTCAAATATTATGAATTATATTTTCCCCGATAGGTGAAGGGAGAGGCATTGTTGTGATTTTGCCAGGTTGTAAGGATCAAGGTTACTGACAATGTTATTCTCCAAAATTACTTTGTTGATCTTAATGAAACTTCACACGAGTAACTTTAATCAAAACTACTATATAACTTTTTATTTATTGATCGTTGGCTTAGAAATAAATCTTCAATTGTTGAAAAGTATACTTTGACGATGACTTTACTATTTCCTCATGTACATTGGTTCGGTTTAAAAGCCACTTTACATAGTTCATGGGTACTGAGATAGGTTGTTCGCTTTGTCAGTAGATCTAGTTTTGATCGGATAATTAATTTCAGAATTATGGATCATAGGCTTAGTTTGGTTTTAGTTTAAACATATTTATTCAGTATATGTGAAATACAAACATACATACATGTGTAACAATATAAACACTAAAAAGGGATTTAAACGAAATACTATGTCTGTATAGTTTGGTTTTGTATGTGCTCATTTTTATAACTAATAGGCATGTAAGATTTCAGTAGACCTTGATACAAGTTTAAATACTTTGCCGTTTTTGAGACTTTTGCTTGATTTGATTTAACAATTATTAGTTATTCAATGTCACTTGGAACACACAAAGGCACATGCGTTACTATATTTGGCAATGTTTGCACTTTTTCTCAAAAAAAAAAAAAAATAAAATTATTTAAGAAGGAAAGAAAAAACATGAAATTGTACATATACGTACCATGGTGACAATTACATGTACATTTCGCATAGATACCTTGGTATGGTAGCATGCAATGTTTTGTCCAAATACAATTCGAAATTCATGATTCTTTATACTACAATGTTGTGATCGTGTCATAATACAAAAATGTATATCGAAAACTTAAACTTAAATGCACGAAGCATTTGAATATTGACTATAAACATATTTGATGTCAAATACATACAAATATCAAAATTTTGCATTTAGCTTACAATATCTTGAGTAACAGATCTGAAATGTTGTTTTCTTTTCATTAAGCAATCTTTATTAAACCCCAATCCTGAATGTATGCAGGCATTACATATGGCTGATATAATACAGTGCAGATAAATGCAATGTAAGTTTCACACAACCCATATATATTGTTACTCTGTGTGCAATAACAAACAAAATCGTCTACCTATCGTAAATATTTAATCCTGATTGGCCGATAATGATCACGTGCCGGGCCCGCAAAACCACATGTAGACCGGATTTCAAGACGCCTTTCCTCCTTCATTTTCGCATATTTTCACTACCTTTTATCACTTTATCCGTATCAATTTTTAACAGGTCCGTACAATTTTATATTGACCGAAACATTAGTCTATAAAAGTATTTACCGAGACGAAATAAGTGTATGCATTCATTGCAGAAAATGAAAATATCGAGTCCATGACGTACATAAGAGTTTTGCATGATCCTTAGAAGGCTGTTTTATCAGCCCCCAATCTACGTTATTTCCATTTATTTTGTAATTATTTACATTGCTTAATGATAAAAGACCCTTGATCAAGGACACAAAACGACGATACATTTGTATATCTTAACACTTTAAGCCTGGTTTTAAATCAGTGTAGCACGCTTCTTTAAATGAAGATAGGTAACTTTAAAGGTTTTATTATATAATACCAACACACTTATTTGAAAGCAACAAACCAAGTGTCATGCTATTCTCTCTAGAACTCTGTTCATGTAAACATTGGAGGAGGGCGATTTAATGTGATTAGAAACAACATAATGTACAATGCAACAAGGTACAGCATGCAGGTTGACAACAGAGGTGTTGGACATACGTATGATCATTGGCTCATTCCCCGTCTCCGAGTGAGTAGTATCTTATTCCTTACTTAATAGTTGCCATGTAATGTTAAAGCTTAGATTAGTGAATACTAACACAGGTCAAAGGTAATGTAATTTAACAATTCATTGCTTATCCACTATTCCTTTTTGAAACGTAGATTCGTGTGGAAAAGTAACGCCAAGGAAGATTAAACACAACATCTAAACTATAAAAAAATGACAACAGACAGGCGGTAAAAAGTCAAAATACAAATGTGTGATCGCAACACTTTCGCAACAAAAAGAATGAAACAATCAAACATAATATAACAGCATAATATCAATAATATCAAGATTGACACCCATCATACCGATTTCATTAAGGGATATCATACTTTCAATTCTCTTTTCCTCCAAAAGTTTTCTTTTCTTTACTGATCCTTTATGCATAATTTGACTTTTCTTTTTGTTCTCCAAAATATAACTCCTTTCTTCTTTAATTCTTTTTTATTAAAACACCTGTATATGCATATTACATAAAGTGTTAAAATAACTATGTTACATTACAATGTTATGTTGTGTATATGCATGTACATTGGAAATTGAATACTAAAAGATAAAAAGAAAAGAAAAAAGAATTAGTTAAGATCTTGTTGCTAAGTCATGATTTGCAATTTATGGACAATATTGATTTGTACATTATATCAGTGTGTATTGTATGACTTACTATACCCATACGCTTTTATTGGTCTATCGTTAGTAACGTGACATAGTATTTATTCTTAATTACAAAAGCGCGGGCAAATAATATATTCGGAACAGTACGGTAAAGATGTTTTCGGTGGGCCTGACATGTACCGTATAAATCATGAAACTGTTATATTTGTTAAAAGATGTCAAATATCAGTTTATACCTTTGTTGCAAATAAGCGGTATTCACAGTGGTCACACAAAACAGCAAATACTGACTGATGAGTTCGGTGAATATCCAAATAATGTCATCTACATCAGGTCCATGTACATTGTATGCTTCATCATCAGTGATAAATTGAAGAAAATATTTATTGCAAATCATGATAATATTCCAAACTTAGTATCTCAGTCTTGATATAGCTAGAAATATAAAAAGATAAATGTATTTGTTATACAGTTGATAGAGGATAAATCCATAATTCCTTTGAATGCATTAATAACGCTATTATAAATTCAGGACTTTCCAATCATTTTTTTTCAGGCTGTTCCATATAACAATTCTGTGTGGACGCTGCGATATCCACAGTTGGCATATCTAAACCTGAAAAATGCAAGTTTACCTGAAGGTAATATGGTACTCTAACATACAACTCTGTAATCTGCTGAGTCAGATAGTGTTTTATATTTTACAAATGAGCAAATAATGTTTGCTGACACTTTTCGTTTCCTATTATAATTATCGCAATAGACAAATATATTATTCAACTTAAATTTTATTCATCTCGGCACACGAAACCTTTAAGAATCGATTAGATACAAAAAAATGCTTTTAATCTACAAACTTTCGATCAAACTATTTTCAAGAATGATTGAATTGTAAATATTGGTTTGTCTGCTTGCTTTGACATATTATTTTGTTGAAACTGTTGTATACCAGAAGATGTCTTGAAAAATTATGTTGCAGTCTGTATTATATCAGCTTTAAAAAAAAAAATTGTGTTTACTGACAGAAATGTTTTTTTCTGTGCTTACAGGAAATCAAATTGTTAAAAACATTGTTTTCAACAATCTACACAGAGAATATGTTCACTATTCAAATAACCAATATAAGAAGCCGAGGTACTTCAATGTTTCGGAAACAGGAGTTGTAAGTTGTTTTAAATTTACTATTTCTTTTCAATTTACATTTGCCATAACTAAAATATTATACAATAAAGTCTTTAAAATATTCCTAAGGGCATAATAAGTATAACTGTTTTGTTTTGTTTAATAAAACTCTTTAATTCAAATTTAAGTACGGGAAACATCATTACGACGTCTGGTGTAAATTACGGCATTAGGAATTCTGGTGTAAACGACGTCATTTCCTGATGCTTTGTTGTTTTTCATTTTTAAGCTTGTCATAAAGATGGTAAACATGTAAATTGTAAAAGTGCATAAAAAATTCTTGAAAAAGGCAGTATTGGCGAAAATTTGAATTAAAAAATTGTTTTAAATAAAATATTATATCTCATGATTTTTACATTGAATTGTCGAAATTATCGGTAGATAAATAGTATCACTATTAATTTTTATTAACAATTGATACACAAACAGTCGCAATAGCTCGCTGAATAAATGTATATATTTCTATTTCAGTATAAAAGTACAATGTATAATACATTCATATAACGTTAATACCGTTATTCCCAAGTTGTTAGTACCCTAATAGATACATAGGAAATGGATTGTTAAATTTTAAGAGCTTATACTAATA
The DNA here is from genome assembly GCA_022818135.1 of Saxidomus purpurata. Classification (NCBI taxonomy): domain Eukaryota; kingdom Metazoa; phylum Mollusca; class Bivalvia; order Venerida; family Veneridae; genus Saxidomus; species Saxidomus purpurata. The sequence continues at coordinate 31,114,379 of JAFMSR010000007.1, forward strand.
GCCAGAGTTGTTATTAATCCAAGTCATCGGTTCAAACAGACTCAGCTTATTATTTATTGCAACCTTTTTGACATCATGGCATTTGTTTAGGAAATAGATTATACTTTTGAGTGATAAACCGGTTTGTTTATCACTTTGTAGTAGTCTAATCTCGAAGGCCGAAGGCTTGAATGGTTAATTACGAAGCATCTAAACGACAAAAAACACGCAAAAGTAAAATATATTTCCTTTCTCACACGTTTACTTGGAAAAAATGATGAATTGCTTTGTTACGCTAAGCTGAGTGACTTTCCAGGTCGCCAGACAACGTAATAACATTTATGCTGTTCCCAGAACTGTTACTCCCCATATCTATAATTATGGCATTACTTGCATGATCTTGTTTTAAAGGAATCATTTTTATATTAAATTTTATTTAGTGCTTTTCATGTACATACTGTGATATAACGCCTTCTTCTTTTATATGAGACGAAATGGAGTTAGTGTTAAAATGTACAATACATGTATAACATTCTGTAATTCCTTAAAAAAGGCAAAGTCACGGTTGTCCCTGTGTTATACTATCTTGAATTTGGCGCATTCCATTTAGGTATCTTTCCCATTTATTTGTTTTTCACTGATTTTTGAAAATGTGATAAATCAGTTCAGTTGAAAGATGGGTCTAACCAGCATTCACTTTGCAGTCTGTCGGACCTACGGATCATTTTAATGTTGACATTGGAGATTACAGAGTTAAATGCTATGCAGCTGAATGGGCTAACCATGTACACTTTGAACAAGTGCCTGCACCAAATAGTGTCGGACCAAGGTTTAATACTGGACCATCGTACCTTCATTGAGGTGAGGTAACTCGGTACCTTTCAATATAACTATCTTAGTCAGAACGTATACACTAGTCGGAACGTAATTGTTGTCACACGGAGCGCACGATACACGCACGGTGTACGCACGATATACGCTCGTTACACGCACGTTGCACGTACGGTAAATTCACGATAAGCGATTCAGGACGATACACGATACTCACGATATACAAAGCGCACGCTACACGATATACGGACTACACGTGGTGTGAAAATGAAACTATATAATTTGCTAATCAATACAATATCGGTGATGGTCGATCTACAGCTGATGCCACTTTTATTCTACACTCAATTATCCAAAAGGTTCTATTTACAAATTCGAAACTATGGTGTGTGCTATGATTATCAACGTGCTTTCGATACAATTAATAGAAATTTCTTATGGACAAAATTAGTCCGATCAGACTTAAGCTGTAAAATAACCAATATGATAATTTTAAAAATGTATGTATTCAAATGTACAGTCTTGTTTAAAAATTTCTAGTACAAATGTAATATAAAATTATCAGATTTTTTTATGTTACTATAGGCGTCAATGAGATTCTTCTTTTTACTACCGATCCTTCAAGTTTACAGGCTCAAACTTATGACTTATATCATTATTCGCTGAAATGGGGATTAGTCATAAATATAAGCAAAACTAAAATTTGTGTGTGAAAAACGAAATAAAAATAGATGTTCAGATTTTTATATTGATAATAAAAAGCTTGCAATTGTTGACAATTTTGTATATCTCGGTTTAAATTTATTCGTAATGGTAAGCTCTTGGATGCTGTTAAAGCACTTCATCTTTACAAATATCAGATAGAGTGAATCTTAATATTATACCAATCTGGCTCTTTTTGAAACAATGATTGTATCAATTTTGACATATTGTTGTGAGGTGTGGGGTGTGTACAATTATAAGGACGTTGACAAACTTCATATTCGATTTTGTAAATATATTTTAGCTGCAAAAAAGCAAACAGCAAATTATGCTGAATACGGTGAACTTGGACGTTTGCCATTGTCTGTTTATGTAAACAAAGTTCTTTAAATTTCTGGTTAAAAATAATGAAAAACGTAGATTTACCTACATGTATTAATTTTGTATAGGATAAGAATAAGATTTGTGTCGAACTGTAAATTCTGGATGGCATCATAGAATGCATCCCATAAATAACCATATTGGTTTCACAAATATTAGATTAGAATTTGATACTTCTGTTAATAATAATAATGCTATTAAAATTAGAATAAAAGATCAATTTATACAGGAATGGCGCAATAATATTGCTACACAACCGAACTTGGAAAGTTATTGTAAATAGAGAATAGAATATGTAAAATCTGTACACAAAATGTTGTAGAATCTGATACCATTTTATATTATACTGTCCTCGTTATAGAGACTTTAGATCTTAGTATGTTTTCTTTTATGTTTGTTTATATATATGCTTTGACTTTTTTTATTGTCTTTGCCATACTGTACGTTGATGTGGTATTATGTAAATGGCCAAAGGCAAATGTTTGCTGAGTATGCTGAATAAACTTGAATTTGAACTTGTTGTACTATTATTTTTACAATTAGTTTAGTCAGTTTTAGAATCAGATTGATAAGAAGCTTCGCACCTTTACAATAGAAAGGACTAATTTTAACTTTTAAGGATCCACAGTTTTCATAGGTGCGAAATATTTTTACTGTAAGTGTCAGCTTACATGTGTGAGTAACTTTGGCACGGAATTGATTTCCGAAGTGCGAGAAAGCGGGCGTAATTAATTTAAAAGTTGCCGTCAAGGTGCTTCGTTAAATCAATCGTTGAATCAACTCTTCACGAAAGACACTGACCGTTTGTCTTTGTGACAGCGAACGGACAAATCATTCCAATCTGTCAGTATCACTTATAGTTTCAATTTAAATCGGGATAAGTATATGAAAAATCATTTTAGAACGTGTCTCATTTACACTCGAAAATGATTATGCGTGTATAAGACTGCACAATGAATGAAATGAACGAAGACGCTTCTTCGAAACGTTTGTTTTATGTCTAAGTTTCAGCAATCAATGTCTCTGATAAACATCTGATAAGTTATACTCATCTCACATTTTGGGTTCAAAAATCCGTTTAAACTTTTTTTTATGGAAGTTGATATCTCAACAAGAAATGAAGATGGATTTACTTATTTCAAACTTCATAAATGTTTTGAGATTCATAAGACAAGGGCACTGAACAATATCTGTCTTATGACGAATCAACTGAGTTTAACATGGAAGTTGTAAATTAAAAAAACCAATAAAGATACCTCTTTGAAAATTCATTATGTCTGTACGGTCTTGTTAGTTTATACTAATGTATTTATTCTCGATTGCGAAATAAGTTAGAACAATTTATATTAATCGCTCTCGAGACAGTTCCTGATATAATCAACCTCGAAGAGAGAGAGGCAATGTGGAATTATTTGTGCTTTGCCTAAGGATACTACCGACAAGGCGATGGTAGGGATCGAACCAGGGGCTCTTCGATCCTGAGGCGAACGCGCTTTCACTGCGCCACGGCGGCTCAACTACGGTATTGTTGAAAGATTAACTTACTGTTACCAGTTACATTTATGTGATAGAAATGCTTTTAACTTTGCTATTAATTCGCTTCTAATACTATTAGTAGAACGCGCTATAATTGGTGAGCAATTGTTTTATAATTAAGTATTCAAAGCAAGTCACGAAAAACATAAAACACCCATTGAAAGATAATTTATAAAATTGTATCTATCTTTGTTGAATAAATTGATAAATCATATACTGAGATAATGAATATTGTAAATGAAAAAATATAAATTGAAAAATAAAATCGTTTTATTATTATTTTTTATAAGGTTTTAACCGATTTTGTATTGATTCGTCCTATTATATTCACTTAGCCATTAAAGAACAACTTGGTAGCATCATACCCCCACCCGCCGATATAGGTTTTCGGTTCAGGCATACCTTGTATACTGTAGTTTAGAGAATGCCGTAACAACAGCAGTTTCGATATTGACGAATTATTTGACATTCCGTCAATAAAATGGAATTAAATTTCATATATCAGGTGTATACTGTCCCGGAAATAATTCTTGCCGGTACCTTCACTAACGAATGAAAAAATGTAATGTGAAGTTAGCACTTTTTTTGCGGAGATGTACACGTATGTGAAAAGATTCACGATAAAATACAACATAAAAATCGTTTACCGTATATGCCTATCGTGCGTCGGGAATTGTGTATCGTGTATCGTATATGGTGCACGTTGTACGATGAGTGATACGATATGATACAAATGTACAAGATATACGATTGACAAAATGCGCGATGAGCGGACGCATGTTACACGAACGTTATACGTACGATATACGCAAATTATGACAACTGTTATGTTCCGACTACTGTATCTACATACAGTTGTACACTGTTTTTATGATTAAATTTTTGAACTTGTATTATATGCTAATATTTCAGCGAGAAAAAAAAAGTTTTTTTATCGAAAGTGGGTCAAATCTGTCCTTGCAGATCATTATCTATTATTCTTACATGTACATTGCAAATATGTATGGTGTTATTTCTAAAATCTATGTTCAGAAAACAATCTTTTTTATAACTGAATGACTGTTATTCCACTAATGAACAACTCAATGCAATCCATTTTTCTTTATTTGTAGCCGTTTCAAATATCGTAAATACTGTCGCAGCTTCCAGTGTCTGTACAACACTTCCGCCTGTAACAGACGCTCCTGTACCCGCATATTTACCAGACGGATCACGAGACGACACATTATACAATGTATCAAAAGAAGGTAGGGATACGTGTATTTCAATCGTCGATTAGTTGACCATGAAAGTATAAATCATACTGTTTTTGTGTCGCCCTTTCGGAGAAAAGACGATACATAGGGATCGCTTTGTCCGTCCGTCCGTCCGTCGGACCGTCCGTCACACAAACTTAACGTTGGCTATAACTTTGCCATTTCTTAAGATTTCTTCATCAAACTTTACAATTGTATGGCTTATGACAAAAGGGTCATGATGCCGCCAAATTTTATAGGTCAAGGTCATATTTGACAGCGTTATGCCCCTTTTTGTACTGAGATTTTGTCACGAAAACTTAACGTTGGCTATAATTTTGCCATTTCTTAAGATTTCTTCATCTTACTTTCAAATTAAATTGCTTATGACATTAGGGTCGTGATGCCGCTAAATTTTGTAGGTCAAGGTCATATTTGACAGAGTTATTCCCCTTTTTATACTTCAATTTTTGGTATAACTTTGCCTTTTCTTAAGATTTCTTTATCAAACTTTCAAATTGCATTGCTTATGTCAAAAGGGTTGTGATGCCGCAAAATTTTGTAGGTCAAGGTCATATTTGACAGAGTTACGACCTTTTTGTACTTAGATTTTGTCACGAAAACTTAATGATGGCTATAACTTTGCCATTTCTTAAGATTTCTTCACCAAACTTTCAAATTGTATTGCTTATGACATAAGCGTCATGATGCCGCCAAATTTTGTAGGTCAAGGTCATATTTGACAGAGTTATGCCCCTTTTTGTACTTAGATTTTGTCACAAAATTATTGGTTATTCTGACAAAGCGTAAGAGGGCGACACAAGTGTTCTACTAAACACCCATCTAGTTTAACATGCATAGTAATCAAACTGCTAATTTAATAATAAGGGTTTGCGAAAAGTGACAGCACCAGCTATTTCATGGTAAGATTGCACTTTCTTTGAAAGTGTCCGTCTTGTCGGCATTGAAACGTTAAATTTATAATATTATAACATCGGTTGGTGAAAAATTAAAGCACAAACGATAATGTGATTTAGTTTTAAGCTATATGTCTTTTATATAAATGTTTAAGATGCATGTTAAGACACTTTGCTATTTTGTTCCACCAGTCCCAAGCCAGTTATAGTATTATAAATGTGTAAATACAAGACAACCATTTTCGTTCAGAAACACAGACTGAAGCGTTTTCTATGGATATATCCAAATCTAAATTAAGAAAGGTATATTTGTCTATTAGGCTGTTGGCTAAGTGTATCTAGATGCACTGATCATCCGAAAACTGTAGGAACATACATGGATACATACGGCGAGAAACACGAGCACGCTGCTGACAACGAAACAATGTGCTTTCAAAGGGCTGTAGTCGTGTGGCAGTACTGTGGCTCACATGCTAATGAACAAGTTGCAGCAATATATGGTCCCTCTGGTAGGTATATATTCATTACGTTATGAGAATTAATTGTTAAACTATTCAATGTGTCCATGATCGGAGTAAAACGGTTCATTGTTTTTGTCTATGCTTCATTCGGTTCGTTTAGTCAAGCGAATACATACGATGTATGTCTTTGGGACATTGCATTCGTCTACTTAAAATTACGCAGTTACTTTTAATTGTGACATACCTGCTATTTGGCGTAGAATCAACACACGTTTTAGGCTATTATGCTGACATTTCACAATAAATCACGGGTCTATTGGTGAAAAATTGCAACGAACCGATCTATGATCCATTTTCGGTATTGCCTACATGATTGTACGTATTTAAAAATGTTGTGTTTTTTTCTCCTTTTTAAGAACATTTTTTTTAAAATCTAGAAGAGAAGTGGCTGAATTTGTGGCATGTCATGTCGCAGGCGTTATTCCCACCATACACTAGCTGTGTAAGATAATCGCAATCAGGCTGGAATACATGTGTATGGTCATAACATAACACAAGCTAATTCAGAACGTACTTTCTTTTGCCGTATTAGCCAATTTTACATTAATGCTTCGCTTAACGTCTAGAAAGTACAATGTAATACAAAGATTGTACAGTCCGACGGAAACTGTAATCGAGTTGTGCTAATGGTTGTTTTCAGTTCTAGTAACCTTTAGATATTAAGAGTAAACATTTACTAGGGAATCAATGTAATTGTTCTAAAATTTCCTTAAACAGTCTTGAAAAAGTATTTATTTGTTTCTACTGCAGTCCCGCTCCGACAGCAGTTATATTTTTCTTCTGGTGATTCGATTGGTTTTTAAATAAATAAGTAATAGATAGAGTACTGTTTGAGAGAATAATTACGTTATTTCGAGGAGGCGTACATTACTCTATCTGATTTGTATTATGGCATTTTGCTATGTTGCGCTATTATTACTGTGGTGTGATCTTATAGTAGATAGATTATGTTCTCTATTGTAGATAGATCACCGTTAAGAAATTATCTTTTACATTACTAGTTCCGTTACGATATTTTTGATATGAATAGAGCGTTTTGATATCAATGTGAAATGTCGTTTATCAGGAGCAACAACGCTTATTGGAGATGGATGTTATATGGCTATGTATGGATGTCCAAAACAGTGGGGACCCTCAGATGGGCATATGCTTACTACAGGAAGAATATCTAGGGATAGTTGGGCTGAACAACATCAAAACGCGACACATAATGAGGAAAAGTGTTTGTCTCGGGCACATACTGAATGGATTTGGTGTGGAGAAAGCAAAAACCATCCAGTTACATCAATATTCAGACCCACGGGTACTATGTTCATTAGAATATCTTTAACCAATGAAATATCATTCGATGTCAGAACGCCTTTTAGGGTACATAGTATGACTTGTGACAGATCATTGATAAACACCTTTTCATATATAAATCTGATGTCGTTAGGGTCATAAACAATTTTATATAATAATCGGATCTAATATCTTCATTTTATAAATTGTGACTTTTACATATATTTATGCTTGCTTCACCTCTTTGACATACGAACCATAAAGCAGTATCTGATTGTTCAAACAAACAGTCATGAGTTTAATTAAACTATGTTTATCTGCAGTTCAACCACTCGCACTGATCGCTTCATCTGTCACGTTGCCTATCTTTGTCTTTTCAAATTGCTGGTGTCATTTTGTTCTTGACACGGCACATTCCTATATAATTTCAAATAGGGAAACTTTAAGTAACACAAGTAGCTTTATAGCAACATTGAATAAATCAGTGAGTGCTTAAAGTGGTCATATGATTAAATCGATCTTACCGTAACTGTAAACAATTTTATAGGAGCTGTTCGAACAAGTGGTGCTGGTTGCTGGATCCATGTTCAACACTGCCCTAAACAGCCAGGGACTAAACCAATGTTTTATGATGCTTGGGGTGCAAGTAATCGTGGAACGGGTAACCATAACAGATATCTACTTTTTGTTGTTAACATGCAACTTGAGTTGAAATACTATCTCACTTATAGGAATAGAAAAGTCTTGTATGCCTAGCTACACATGGATTTCACTTTGTCGTCCTTTTTATAAGATTCCGTATTTGAGCACCAGTTTGCAGTTTTGAAGTTACACTGGTTAATTTTGCTAGAATAAAACTTGTTATTTAATTGGTTCATGCAATGGTCGGACATCATACAACACTTTTAGCTGGTAATAGTTTACAAAATGTTTTGATATTCTATTGTTATAATAGTTTCTTTTCAAAGATATTGCAGATTTATAAGGATTTATATCTAGACATGTGTTGTTTTGCTATTATATTAGGAAATGATGTTGATAAGAAAATATACACGAGCCGAGTAACAGAGCATTGGAAGGTCATTCTATCTGATATATTACTTGTAATTGATATACATTACAACGTAAACATTTCAGTTCTTTCTATTGCGTCACTTTAGATACATTTGAAGTATCATGCCTTCAGCAAGCAGTGTATTATTGGACACAATGTGGATCGGATACACGATATCCTGTAACCGCCTTCTATCGTCCAACAACTGCGAGCACGACCTACCCCTGACATATCCTGATATAAGATAATGTTATCAAACGTGAAGTTAGGAAAGAGTAAAACATATATTTCGTTCTACTTTGGTTATGTATTATCCCTGAATGTTTCGCAACTGTGCCGCATTGAGATAAATTCGGTATTGTATAATTAAGTTGTTAGATACATGTTGAAGATAAAATGAACCGATCTTTACCAACTTTACTTTTAATTTAAATTTGTACGAGATAAAAAAAACATCGGGGGTCGACCGTTGTACAAATGTATTCTAACACAATTTTTATCTCAATTGCACGGGTGTGGCGTAGTCGCCCTTATATTAAGATAAATAACTGGAACCATTAGATAATGTCAATAATATACAATGTACATTCAAAGTTCAACTGAAACAAAAATCCTTTTGTTAACTTTATTAATCGGAAAAAGGTTTTTTTCATATAAGAGTGATGCTACATTTTATTGACCTACATATCGTATAAAAAGAACAATATCAAATTGGTTCTGATATCACAGTACATTGTATCAAATTTGAAAAGGCAGAGTAAAGGAGCATTCAACATGTTTGCGCCTTTCCTAGAGACAAAGAAAGTGACTAACCTGCCCGCAACTGTTTGCACAAGAGTAACCCCTTTAAACATGTACGTTTAAACAATCATGGTATCAGAAAATATGTGATATAGAATGTGAATTTTGTTCAAATTGTACTGTGTTGCCAGGTTAAAGAGCTTAAGTTTTGGGTTCTAGTTCAGTAATTTCTTATCTCCCTTTCCTACATTAACTATTATGTTGAAGTAAGCCAACACCATTTGTTTTCATACATTTATTTTACCTCAGCAACTAGTTCAATATATACAATGTAACATAACACGGCTGATTTGTTTTTCCTTTGTGATGAATATTCAAATATAAATCACAACTTCTCTAGTTAAATGGATAGTGATGATACTGAGAGTGACGATTTGGAAGTAAAAACGAACAGGCGATATATCTGGTGAACAGTTAAAGGAGGTTCAGAGCAAGAAACGTGCAAGAAGGTAAACGGCTGGGGCATCGGTTTAACATATTGAGCATGTACCCCCCACCAGTATTTCAAACACAGATCTCAAAAGACATGGGAATTATTGAACAATTATCAGCAGATAAAAAACTGAACTTCATCATTGAAAATATGATTATGTTAGGTCTATTAAAATACCGAGTCGATAACATTGAATCAACAGTGTTCTGAAATGTGCGAATCATAAGGTCACGGACTATAGAATGAAACTCCTTCAATATGAACCGATTGACATTGAGGCCTGGAGCCGGCAGGTAAATCTCATTGTTTCGGGTGTAGCAGACTGTGTCAACTGTGTCCAACTTATCACTGCTATTTCATATGGATTCTGGTACGTGTGTGCTAGTTAGAGCTTTTCGGTTAGGCAGAGTCATCAGGCCTCGTGCACCACATCTAAACCCTACAGTCAAACGGAAGCCCAGAAACCTTCTACGCCATTTTTCCAGAGTGTTGAGGTTGATGTTCTTATGGAAAATGCCTACAAACTCAGAGGCACTGACATAAGCTTTTCGCGCGACTACCCTTAAGAAAAAGCTAAAGCTGAGAAGACTGTGTGCCCGGATTTCAAGGAGGCCCGTAAGACCTTTGGTAGCAAAAGTCTCCAAATAATTCATCATGCAGCACTTGTGGTAAATACACGTACATGTATCACATGAAAATTATATATTTCCCAGCTGGCTCCAGATTAAGCAGGGTTCAAGATATACTGATGTAACCAATTGAGTTTTTGATACTATCAAGAAAAATTAGGTGTCAAATACCAGTGTCAATAGTAATGGTGCATCTTCAGAGCCTACTTCAGAGCCGTGTGAACCCGCTCAAATTGAGCAGTGCAATGATCTTAACCCTGTGCAGGACAACCTTACTCAGCAGTTTTACAAACTTCTCGCGAGCAGTCGACTCGCGGTGCTGACGGAAATACAAAATAGGACAGACCGGGGATTTTTGAATTGCGCACACATCAATGCAGTTCACAAAATGATACTTACATGCACCCAGTGCAACTCGGAGATAATCAACTTCTATTGTTGGCTTATTACTGCTTTCAATGGAATATGTGCTAACAAATATAAGGTTAACAAATTATGGTTATTCTTACCAATAGAAACAAACACATTTGATGAAAATTGAGAAAGCTAATAGATTTTAAATCCTCTGTTTGCAGTCAACTGATATCAATTACTCAATTATGATACAGTGTTGGTTTGTCTTATATAAATAACACTCTTAGCTCCACCTTCTTAATTTGTGAGGGGGTGAATGACGAAATGAAGTACTATGCACAGACCAGGAACAGTCATTCAGAACAAACGGATGGACAAGACAACACTAAAAGCGAGAAACCCCACATTGTAAACCATTCAAGAGAGAGAGAACTGCAATTTAAAGGGGACACTTTAGTTGGACACACCTCTTGCTTCTCTTTTTGATTAATACAGAAAATAACGTGGTTCACACATACTCCCTTGATTTAATCACCATCAATAGAGGTATCCTTTACTATAAGAACTGTGAATTACTTATTTATTATTATAAGTTGTTGGATATTATTTTTTTTCTTTTTAAAGCTCGTCATCCGAATTGAATGATGCTATATCATATGGACGACGTCAACACAACAATAAACATAAAAAGGAAGTTTAATAAAAAGCGAGATAGTAAATAATTACGTAAGGAAGCGTTTGCAGTTATTAATCATAAAATGTTTCATTATCATATTGCCATTATTCCATTGTTACATTTGTAGCTGTGCGACTGCTCAGCAAACTTAAACTTAACTAGCCTTAATATTGGGAGAACGAAATTAGATGCATTCATGGAACAGAGAAGATATCGTAAAATACACGAACGTTCACAACTAGAAGGCAGTGATTTCCATCATTAAAAGACCAAGTTAGTTGGTTATAGAAATTTGTCGTATTTTTAAGTAAAGAAGTATGTGTGATGGAATTGACTAAAATTTGCATATAACTAATCAGTTGCAAGAAGTCAACCCAGGTCTATTTCTTGATACTTGTATGTTGCATTTGTCATTAAATATTGCCAGCACAGAGTATAAAGGGCGTGAAGAGTCTTAGTTACTCCATTGTTACAAACATATACTGCAGTG
>JAFMSR010000007.1:31126698-31138698 GCA_022818135.1 Saxidomus purpurata
AAATGTTTAAAGTATAAGTTGTACGACTTAATGGTATTATCGGCCTTTGACTTTAAAGACAACTGTTTTATATTCTCGTGGGCTTCAAGCAGATCTGGGTGAACAACAGAAACTGTAGAACGCAGGTTTCACAGATAAATAGACATTGTATTAAACACGTAGCCTCATGGAATTACGTAAATTCCCTCCGCTACATACAAAGTGAGCGAAATAAACTGAAGCACACTCGTTTTACAGAGTAGCAAACGTTGTATAACACACGTAACCTCGTGGAATTACATACATGTAATATGTGAGCAAAATGTGCTGTAGAACACATGTTACAAAAAGAAACAAATATTGTATAACACTCTTGAACAGTCTCACGGAGTGAACATTGTAAATACACGTAGCCTCACGGAACTACATTTAAAGTTCCCTCCGCTACATACAATGAACATTGGTAAAATGTACGAACAAGATCTTTCGTATATAAATTTCTTTCATGTAAACCTATCAATAACAAGCTGACATAAGCGTTTTAAAGTCTACACTGCTTAAACATACAGGTACTTGTCAAAACATTTACATGTTTTATATGATTTCATTTTTATCTGTGTTCGATTCTAATTGCCAGAACTTTACTTTTAAACCCCATTGAATCAAAAATATTATTCTTGACATTCGCCTTTACAAAGATCCGCTGACTTTCTGGGAACTCTAATACTTCGTCTATGAAATCTTTTTTCACAACACTTTTGTGAAATAGGAGTGGCCAGAAAACCGAACTTGGCCACTTGGGCACAATTAGTGTGCCTGCAGCTTTAGAAAAAAGCAAATGTGACAACGTTCTAGGAAGTAACTTAATCGGCGGAACTAGCCAATTGTTACACTTTTCCCATGACTGAGTAAAAGCGTCTACTGCCTCGGATTCAAAATCAACAAACTTGGAATTATAACGGACAACTTTCCTGTTCCTAAAAGTAGCAAACCTATCCACGCCATGTGGGCCCCAAATTTCATCTAAAAACATGAAGAACTCTTGAGAAACTTCCCATTCGTCTGTACAACTTAATTTACTAATGTCGTCTGCCACTTGATTAAGTTGCCTGGGTACCCAATGTTTAAATACGAGCAAGATTCAAATATGTTCCTCGATTCTTTTTGCAAGTCAAACTTACTGCTACCTGACTGAATAATGTGGACACACGACTGAGAATCTGAAAACCACTTTACGAACTGATCCCTAAAATATTCGCCGTATGCTCTTAACGCTAAATTAACAGCGCGCAATTCTCTGAAAGTAGAGCTTTTACTTTTTTCAGACTCGGACCACATGCAATGAAAAACACTATCTTTGCAATTTACAATATAGGAACCTGCAGCAACGTTAGACGCGTCTGAATAAACAATGGTTCTTGTTGGAGTACAATCTTTAAGAAACCTTTTGTTCCTTTTTATCAGATTAGCTATCCAAAACTTTATTTCATCTAAGCAAAGACTATCTGATTGAATACTGTAACTAAAATCCCAAGACTTTCTGTTTTCTATCTCTATATACAGGTACCTAGTCATTAATCTGGTAAGATTGCCAATAACCGCTGACATGGAGATGATCTTACCCGTGCATTGTGCCAGTCTTCTAGCAGACACTAAAGGCAATCCGTCTAGAATAGTTTGTAATGTAGCAAGACAGTCATTTATTCGCCTATCAGGGATACTAATGGAAAAGTCTAAACTATTCCAGAAAATACCTATCCACTCTAGAGACTGTACAGGTGACCAAATGGACTTTTCTTGATCAAAGACAAAGCCAGCATTCTGTAAGCTATTTTGAACAAATTGGGAATCTATTAACGTTAAATCGTAATCTTTGTTCGTGCCCCAACCGTCGTCTAAAAACATTACAATTTTAATGCCGTTTTTCCTCCAAAATTTTACCATTTTTCGCATCATCTTGGTAAATACAAAAGGGGCAGAACTCAAACCGAACACTAAAACAGTAAAGACATAGTACTTTCCCTTGGCCGAAAAACCTAAATAAGTTTGGTGACTAGGAAAGATGTCTAAATGGTAATAGCCTTTACTTAAATCAAACTTGAAACAAAAACAATTATTTTCAAAATATTCTAGGCCTACTTTCCAATCTTCAAAAGAGAAGTGTTCTTTCCAAACAAATTGGTTTACTTTTCTTAGATCTAAAATAAGACGCTTTTTGCCTTGTTTATTTACAGAAACGGTTAAAGGACTGACAATATGAGGAACAGACTGAATTTCTTTTATGCAACCGCTCTCTAAAAGCTCTGAAACTGTTTCTCCACGAAATCGAAATGTTCAACGGCCGATTTGTTATTTTTGGAAAAACTAGAGTCGGGGATTTGTAATAGAGGTATTTTATAACCCTGGTCGATAAAATCGACAATTTCTGGATTTGCACCGATGTGTTTCCAATAAGAAACATTCTGTTTAAGACGACCCTTAACGTTTGTCGAAGAGTTCGAAAACTCTGGAATAAGACAAAATTCTTGGTTTTCATAACAATCAAAATCATGAAAATACTTATCATTTATAGTCTTTTCTGGCTGTACTGGTGTCGTCTCCTGTAGGGTACTTGCCTGAAGTAGAGGGGAAGGCCTGGCTCCGAAATTGACCTCTGGCGGTACACTCATGGCGGAAGTGGCCTCTATAACCACATGAGAAGCAGATTGCGGCGTCTCTGGAGGTTCCGGTAGGACGTGAGGGACGAAAAGTGGGACCCGCTGGTTGCAGATACCGTTCCGCAGAGAAGCTGCCCTGTCCTTGGAAGTTATTCGGTCTCCCCATGAAATCATACAAACGATTGTTAATATTATATGGAGTACTGCGGGGAACAGAAGTGGTTTTCTTAGATTTAATTTTCTTGAGGGCTCTTGCCTCTGCTTGCTTGATCCTTTTCTCGTCATCGCTATCCGAACCTAGTTGAGGTTTTTCGTATTCGGATACCGTTGCCCAGCCCCCAGGGGATGTTTCTGCTAAAGTAACTAACTTGTTTCTATGTTTCAACTTTGAAACAACTCCGTCTAGAATATCTCCTACGTCTTGAGGCAAAAGATGTTTGTAATTTTCAACCACTTCTATTCCCTTCTGAATGTCATTGTTAAATTCGTACTGAATTTTGTTAGATTCTTTCTTAAACTCAACAGGTGGCTTTTCTTTTTCAACCTTAGAGAAAGTTTGTTTAAAATCCTTCAATTGAGCATCTAAGTAAGTTTTAAACAAAGAAAAAGCTTCTATCGCTGAATCCCCTGGGGACTTACTTGAATCAATTCCTTCCTTGCTTGAAAGTGAAGAAAAACGAGCTGAATCTCCTCCACCAATATGTCTACTCTCGTCCATTTGCAACGTGGAACGTCTCAGAATGCAAAGTATACGTACATGCAAGTTGATAAACCTGTTTTCTATGCCCGTTAAGACCTCGAATGACAAGATCTCGTGCGCAACGGCTTATATAATAAGCCGATGACTACTAATCCGTATAATTTCCTTATAAGGAAAAAATCTATAATAAGCATTTAGATTCGTGTAAATGAAACGAAAATAAATAAATTTAAACAGGAGAATATGTGTGAACCACGTTATTTTCTGTTTTAATCAACATGGAAGCGGGAGATGTGTCAAACTAAAGCTTTTAATTGCAGTTCTCTCTCTTGAATGGTTTACAATGTGGGGTTTCTCGCAGTTAGTGTTGTCTTGTCCATCCGCTTGTTCTGAATAGCTGTTCCTGGTATGTGCATAGTTCTTCCTTTCGTATGACATGTACCATCTTTGTGAAACAAAATATCTGAAACTTGGACAATAGTTAGGCTAAAAATAGAATATGTAAAATGATTTTGTACCACAACCGATTCTTCAGTTTATGTTGGGTACACATTAGCTGGTGGTACTCTTAGGTTTTAAATATGGTATATGGTAAATGTCGAATATGTAATATATGTTCATTATTGCAATATTGCCTAAATATTTTGTGTAAGTTCATTAAGATATAATGTGTAGTTTTCCTCAATGTGATACAAATAATGACAAAACAAGAGCTGTCACTCGTTAGTGACGAATACCCCCGAGGTGATGTATCACAGTCTGTGACTTAGACCTTCAAAGTTTGGAGCCGTTTCTTGCGAACGATTCTTTATCTCTATGTGCTGAAAATTTGTGCCAAATTATTTTAAAATCCTTCAATGTTTAAGAAAGTTACAGTCTGAACAGGAAAGATGTGTCTACCTTCATCAAACTTTATTATAATTGTTTGAAACAGGAGCAAATATTTACCTATTTATTTTCAGTGTCTTTTACTTAACTATATTCAGATTGAAATGGCGCACCCTAGTCTTAAAGCACTTTTAACATGATCATAGTATCATCAACCATCAATCAATCAAAATTGTCAATCACACCAAATTGGTCTTTGCAGAATTTGGACATCAATTGCCAAATTATGGCTATTATTATCTTGTCATGTGTTTCTATTCGTTAGAATAAACCATCATTTGTTAACCTTAACGTTGTAAGCACATAATTATTCCATTGAATGCAATAATTAGCCAACAATAGAAGTTGATTATCTCCGAGTTGCACTGGGTACATGTAAATATTATTTTGTGTATTGAATTTATGTGATCTGTCCTATTTTGAATTTCCGTCAGCACCGCGAGTCGACTGCTCTCGAGAACTTTGTAAAACTGCAGAGTAAGATTGTCCTGCCCATGGTTAAGATCCTTGCACTGCACAATTTGAGAGGGTTCACATGGCTCCTTATTTGCCTGATTGACATTAAATGGGACGATTTGACAAAAGTTTGCAGGTAAAGAGCCTTTGCCTCTTTCCTGAGGACTTCACTCGTTGTTTCGCTCACTGCAATTGCTCATACGATCTTCACTATAGAAGGCCGATTGCTCATTATTTCCCTGGTTCCCTTTAAAAGTAGACTCTGAAGATGCACTATTACTATTGACACTAATCACACTGTTTTTAACAGGCTCAGTTTCTTGACTGGCTCAGTCCTACTACAATAAAAACACTGACTAGATTAAAAAGTGATATACGAAATGTATGTATCCAAGCATTACACTAAAAATGCCAGAGTTCGTTAAAAATGATAAGACATAAACTAGGACAACAAGTGATGTTTGATGGCTTCCTTAAAATGCTATAAAAAAACTGTAATAGTACGTAGTACTATCAGCTTTAGCAAGTTATTCCAAAGGATAAACACCTGATAAGCGAAATACTTTTTACCAAATCCCATCACCTTGGGAACACAAAAACAACAACTGTCATTGAAATTTAATCTGGATGAATTCTAAGGATGGGGACAAGAATTAACCATTAACCTTGTTCAATGTAGTGTAATAAGTGTACAGGATATGTAATGATCTCAAAGGTAATCTGGAGCTATGCCTGACTGAACTTTGAAAACATTTGGTTAAACCGTTTATCAACTGGTAACCACTTTAAATACCTAAACTGGCCTGGACCAACATGAGACATAGAATCCATATTCAAGACGAATCTCACTTATTTGTTTTGGGTTGCTTTAAGTCTACATTTTAACAACTGTGTCGAACCTTAGTAAAATGTATCAAACGGAACAGGCATAATCGACGTGGCACTGGGTGAGGGATATAACCAACAACTTTCTGGTATGTTGTGTTAGAAAATTACTTTTGCTATACAAAAGCCTTAACCTAGCACTGGCTTCACTAATTACTGACCTTTCCATAGGCTCACCAGACAGGTTTTGAGTGGCGCCAAGATATTTAACTGAATGTACAGCATCAATAATCTTGCCATTACATGATATTTCCATGCTGGATGAGACTTTATTTTTGGTTTTGAGCCAAACAAAATGGACTCTGTTTTGCCTAAATGCAAAGACAAATTGTTACAAATAAGCCACTAACTGAGTGTTTCCACTGGTTAACACAGTTTCAATCTTGCTTTTACTTTAACCTGTAACCAATATGCCAGAGTCATCAGCATATAAAAGTAATTTATTTTTTTACCACTACTGACATATCATTAATGTTAATTTAAAATAAAAGAGGTCCAAGTATGAACCCTAGAGGGACACCACAGGTGATATTAGATAGCCAACATTCAGACGGACATAAATGGGTCAGATATGTTCGTTTAGCGTACTCTAGATCACCCAGGCTATAATATAACCATAAACTAAATAATCAACAACAACTTCTGCTAATAGTATATTTGTTTAGAGCGATTTATATTTGGAAATTATCTTTATTTCATTTGAATCGAATCTAATTCAGGTGTTTAAATAAAGCTGTTGCATTGAATATTATGTCTATTTTAAATTGAGAGATGATTTTCTAAGAAAAGAACAAAAACAATTCAGTTAAAAAAATGGAACAAGCAATTATTGCTTGACAGGACTCAGTCCATTTCTTAACACAATACTAAGTCTTTAAATGGCACTTACCTTAGAGGCAAGTGCACGTACTGCCGAAAACTAATAGTGTCATCGTTTATATAGAAAGTAAAAGAAGTCATGAAATTCTCCAGCCCAAATTTATAATGATTGGTTAGGAGATGCGTAACACGTTAACTGATGAAAGTAATTACCTTATAATTAGATCTATCAACCAATGAAATAGATCGATACAGAAATCTTGACTAATCTAAACATCTGCTTTATAAAACTTCAGAATGGATGCGCTCATTACTCTTAATAGTGACGAGTGAATTGTAATAAAAAATCAATGAACTGGTTTTTTCCTGATTTCAAACATTATCTCAGAAATAGCAGAATAATTTTTCAAACAAAGAGTAACATATCAATAGCTTTATGAAAATACTTGTAAACAGGTGAATAAATGTATCACCTCAATATATAACCGTCTCCCTTAGTGTAGTGGTTTAGGTAACTGCCTTTGGAGCAGGAGGTCGAAGGTTCGAATCCCAGCAGGGTCCGCTCTGATATGGCCGATTGGTGAGTCGCCAGTTAGTTAAATAATGGATACCATATGCCTACCAGCCTGGTGCCTAGAAATGAAAGATGGGATCCGGGCGGTAAATGTGCTCAGAAAAGTGTCTCATTAGACCGATATTGCTGGCCATAGGGGTGACACTATGATAAACAAACACTTTTATAACAATATTATAACAACACCTATCGAACAATTCACTCAATCCATCGAGCTCTCGAACCGGTCATGAAATAACTCCATAACCGGGTATTATTGTCTCCTGTACTCCTATTCTTCTTTCCTCCTCTTATTCTTCTTTCCTCTTCTTATTCGTCTTTCCTCCTCATCTTGTTTTCTCCTTGCTTGCTCTCTCCTAAAGGCTACCCTTTCCTAACTGGGTGACATAATTGGTTTGATAACCCTCCAAACACTCCTTTACTGTGAGTTCATAACTGTTTTTTCTTCTAAAAGATGACGCCCCCAGATGGTGTTAAGCGTCATTTTCTGTCACTTATATAATCGTACAGGACATATTTAAACTGTTTCTTAAACGGCTCATGTTTTTTAACCCAGTGTTTATTAGAATTGCTGTATTTCTTGTAGAAACCGACGCAACCCGGAACTGGGCACGTGCTGCCTTCTATCGGCCAAATTTGTCGTTAACTGTTATCTACTCGGAAGTGAGCTTAAGCCATATTGACTTTCTGAAGTATAAACCTAAAGGTCAATACATGTACATTGTATGTATTTTTCGAAGTCAATGCGAATGTATACTTAAATAGTCTTATATATGTTTATTTTACTATGTTTTAGACCTATTTAACCAGCTATAGTAATTATAATAATAACACACAAGTAAATATGTAACTGTTTACTTCTTTATCGTGTCGAATAATTAAAGGGACGTAAATCTTCCAGCCTTATTACTATAACAAATAATTCTGCCTTATTACACTTTCTAGTATTATAAGCTTTTTTTATTCCATACATATGTAACTTGAAATTGTATATAAATTTTCAGTTACATGTATAACATGAACGAAAGTCGCAATTATATATCTACATAATAAACATATAACCAAACATCACAGATTGAGGCTTAGAGACAACATATAAATATTGTAATTCCAATAAGATTAATTTTTAACAGTTCATATTCTGTTACCGAAGAAGAATGTTGCAAAGTTATTTAATCGCATTAGTACAAAGCAATGTTCAACTTCTAATCTCGCCGTTAAAAAAGGTTATATAATCTTATCTGTCTGTTGAAATGTTATAAAAATTAATCACATGTGTAATAAATTATAATTCGTGCTGACAGTTATTTCAGAATAAAAAGAAATAATTTGTAAATCAATTCTCTAAATTCCAATTTGTTTTTTTGTGAGTTCTTGTCACGTTTCACAAAATTATTCTTTAAGATGATAAGACAAGTATCATTTTAACTTTGATCATCAATTAGAATGTAAAACATTTTATTTATACGCAAGTGTCGTAATTACAAACACATAAGCACAGACTTAAATTCAACACTACTCTGGCTATAACTATTTCAATGTAATTAAGCAACATTAAGTGTTATTCTCTACAAGTATACATAACTGCTCAAATTCTAAATGAAGCTATACTATTATACCGCACGTGCTTTTCCCTATATAAACCAACCAACATGGCTCAATTTCAACAACACTTGTCTATATCAATATTGCCAATTTCTTAATTCGTAGATTTTCGGTATAATATAATAAATATCACATGCACTTGAGGGTGATAGCAGATATTGTGAACCCTTCGCCTCAGTTGACATTACTTTTCTCGGGTTCACAATTTCTGATGTATTCATTGGTCCTAATGGGAAATTAGGCCAAATTAATTCTGCTGAACATTTCACTACAAATCTATTACCGTGGAAGCTAAGCAATCATCACTGAAAGAAT
Source organism: Saxidomus purpurata (assembly GCA_022818135.1). Taxonomy (NCBI): domain Eukaryota; kingdom Metazoa; phylum Mollusca; class Bivalvia; order Venerida; family Veneridae; genus Saxidomus; species Saxidomus purpurata. Next base: position 31,135,577 of record JAFMSR010000007.1, read on the forward strand.
TAATTTACTGTTTTGCACATTCGATAAACGACCGTGCTATATAAACACATTAATCTACATAGCTGTGTGAAGGTTTTAGCACATTGTGTCTTTGTTAACAGTTACCATACATTTCTGAGTAAAAGTTTCACAAACTTTGATTTTTGTAAAGAAAACGGCTTCATATTCATAAATTTTCACTTTGCCACCTTTAGTATTGAGCATCCGTTTAGGAATCTTAAGGCTGACATTGTATTCTTCGAAGACAAACATGCCTAAATACCTATCATTTCTTCAATGTAAGCGACTCTGAAGTAAAGAGAAATTGTAAGGTGCTCTATAGCAAGAGAAAGATGGCACATAACTTTTGTTTTCACTTTTTCACCATTTGCTGTAGAAAGAGGTACATTAACGGGCTCTAAACTTGGCTTAATTTCAAGCTTGTTGTAACAAGTACTGGAAAGAAAAGAGACAGGGCTTCCTGAATCAACAAGCGTTCCGCCTTTTATATGTCCTAAAGAAGTTTTCACATAATTAGCAAGAAACTTTATCATCATTTCTTATGTCTGATACCAGCTCATGATTGGCTTGGCCTATCTATTGAGACAGGTAACAAGTTTCATTTTTATCCCCCCACCCGCCTTGGCGGATGGGATATACATATATATGTAGTAACGGGCTCCGTTAGTCCGTCCGTCACACTTTTGTCCGGAGCATAACTCCAAAAGTATTCAAGGGAATTTATTTTAACTTTACACACAGACAGAGGACATTGAGAGAAAGTGCAGTGCACAAGAACCATAACTCTACCTTGCCTATTTTTCTAATTATTCCCCTTTATTATATTTTCTTGAATTTTCTTGTCCGGAGCATGACTCCAAAAGTACTGAAGAAAATTAATTGAAACTTAATACAGCGATAGAATAATGTACTCCTTTTGACGATCATTCCAATTGTTGCAATTTGTTCAAAATGTATTATAAAATCGGACAAATCACTTGTTTTCCCGTCAAATTTATCAGATTTTGATTCTTTTGAGCCTGCGAATTGCTAAAATGAACAGGTTAAATTGTGCGGTGTGTTGCGAGTTAGTGATATTTATTTGTGGAGTCTGAATTGCATAAGCTTGAGCGTTAGTTGATATGTCTTGCTGCTGATAACTAGCAAAAACTGATCAGAATAATAAGAATACTGCAGCGGTGTGATGGTAACAGTTATTTGTGAATTGAATGCCGGGATTGTAGGCTGTGTGTTCACTGAGTATGTATAGGCTGGCGCAGCATGTTTGTTGCTAAGTTTACAGAAGTACAGTACAGCACAGGCTTAGGTTTTACAACGCGGGAACAATAAATCCACGCGGCATCATGCGGCATATGATTGTAGATAGGGCATCTATATGCCGCGTGTCATTTGCGAGATGCGAAAATGTACATGTAATTTTATAAAAGGTTGTATAAGATATAATTTTATAGGATTTTTGCATGAGTTACTTCAGTTTACTATTATCCGAGTATGTTTTATAATTTAATTATTGTACATTACTATTTGAATTTATTGAATTGAATATAATTAAAAGTTGTAAAATTTTCAACCTTTTGCTCTTTTATTACAGACATCGTTGTTTAACGAAAGAATTATAATATTATTGCTTGTCAATGATTGTCCTCGTTTTGATGTATTTATTCAAACAAAATTGATTCCGACACTTGTCTTGAAGTTGACAATAATTATTGTCACATCTTAATTGAGTAGACACTTATTGTTAATGTGAACAAAGGGTGGTGATTGCAGTTGTTTTCCGTACATGTATTAAACCATACAGTAACATAATCGGCTAAAATACATATCATTTGCAATTTACTCTCGAAGTGGACAATCGCTAATCGCTGCCGGGCTATTTTTACGTAAATTAAAAGCAGCCAGTACATCACATAAAAATAAAAAAATAACTGTAAAACGTTTTGTTTAGTTTTTTAAACATAAGGTTTTGGGTATTTATTTTCTTAGTTAGATCATTTTCTATCCATTTATAGCAGTTTTGAAGTAAACTTCGAGAAAAAGTTGATTTTCATTTTTTCATCCCCATCCTGTATTTACACTTATTTCTTCTTACTTGCGTGAAAATTAAATCGGTGAGAAAATAAATCTACCATGTTGTTGTGGATAAGGAAATCCCATTCCCATGTATATTAGTGTTATTTTACAGTAAATAATACTGAGTTCTGGCGTTATTCTTTTAAGCATCCGTTTTCAATCAGCAACATTTAAAATGATCACGATTCTTCAATATTATTTTCAACCATTGTCTTATTGGTAGTACACTATCATTTGATGTAGTATATGTCGATCTCTGCATTTAGATAATAACATAAAGTTATATACATTTTTCACTATAGACAAATTACAGACGGGGAATATAACACATCTTTGATAATGATTAAACTCATGTTACTAGCCTAAACTATACGACAACCAAGGTAATAATTTAATTGTAAAAAATGTAAAGATACAAAAATGTACACATTTCACAAAGTTGTACGATTTCAAACAGTTAGAAAAACATTGATCTGGAAAATAATCGAATTGAAGTAATAATTTATTCCAAATAGTCGCATGGGATGAGGTATTACTGTTTCATCTCACATTTCTAAAACACGTTTCTACATACATGTTTTATGGTTACTAAAACGTACTGGTATAATTACTAAATACATTTAAGACTGAAAATTTATTGGTTACAATATGATATACATTGTACATTTGTACATCATTATTGCAAAACACAGTTTTATACATGTGTACAATACATTTGTAGTACATTTTATTTTATTTCATCGCTTTTACCTGTATAGAAAATTACATGCCGCATAACGCCGCGACACGCGGCATCACGCGGCGGAACTCGTTGTCGCGCTTGATTGCTATTTTGTCTTTCAGATGCAGTAATTGAATGCCGCATACAATTTGCGATGCCGTGTCACGGGTTTGATTTCCCGCCGCATCTGTTCATGTTCATGAAACATGTTCAGCACAAGGATACATAAAGTGTTGTGCACAAGTACAGGGTCCACAACTTGAAGATCAAGGTTACATACTGTGGGATACTGCTTTAGGGGCATTCGTCACTGATGTAGGACAACTCT
>JAFMSR010000007.1:31139198-31156725 GCA_022818135.1 Saxidomus purpurata
AGTTCCAGCATGGTGTAGTACTGTAGCAAACGGTCTGTCTGTAGGTGATGCTGAATATTGTCATATATATAGGTCTCAAATTGCAATTTACATTTTTTTGTAGTACTGATTGTCGAGCGAGATGACAAATGAAACATTGAATTAATTTAATTGTATATTACTATTTTACATGTATTGGGTTGTAAGGTGTCACATTGAAATGATGCTAGTAATTTACTCCTAATAGTGTGACTGTGGCATTTGGTGACATAAGTAAACGGACACTTTTAATATAATAATGAAAAGTCTGAGCGGCATTATCTTACCAATAATAAAATAACCATTTGATGAAAGTACATCTGGTATTATGGTTCCAATCATTTGTTGTAAAGTCAAAATGGTGTAGTTTTATTTTCTTACTTTTCAAGAGGAACAAGAAACCAATTTTTCAATTTTTATTATAATGTTGTTTTACTTATTAATTAACTGATGCGGCGCTTCGACAACAACATTTCTAGTTGTCGCTGTTTTTTGCAATGAGACCGAAAACACGCAAATTTCGTTCGGACTAACAACAACATTTCTAGTTTATGTTGTTCTTTTTAGCAATGAGACCGAAAACACGCAAATTTCATGCGGACTTACTATCATAATGACAATAATTTTGCGAGCTCATCACTCACATATAACGGTGCTATACACCAGGCATGTAAAAGACCCAAGGGGTCTATTCGTAAAAGAGCTAGGGTCTGGTACCCGGATTCCCTTGTATCTGCTTCTGTCTTTAAAAACAAATAAGGATCACAATGGAAATAAGAGAAATAATATTGTGTTATCATTGATACTTGGTACTGAATTTGCGAAAAATTTAAATGAAAGGTGTTGTCCTTGTTTGAATTTGGTGAAAGTTTAGTCCATACTCTGTTTTGAAAATTCATGAACTTAACACTTTAAATGGGACAATTCACAGTGTGATGAAATCTAATACTATTGTTTAGAAACCAGTAATAAAGTGGTTTGGATAGTGAGATGTGCTTTCTAATGGAAATCTGTTGTTCATACATATTCTTATATCAATGCATTATAGCTCCACTACTAAGCGAAAATTAAGTGACAGTTATTTCAATGGCAATTACATTACCTTATGCAAAAAAACAAAAATAATATCAATCAGGGAATGCCACATACCAAAAACGCAGCCTCCCCAAAACGAGCCCCATAGCACCCAGAAGTGCACACGCACGCACGCACGCACGCACGCACGCACGCACGCACGCACGCACGCACGCACGCACGCACGCACGCACGCACGCACGCACGCACGCACGCACGCACGCACGCACGCACGCACGCACGCACGCACGCACGCACGCACGCACGCACGCACGCACGCACGCACGCACGCACGCACGCACGCACGCACGCACACATCCACTACCAACAAATGAAGATTTGCAGGTAAACATTTACAGAAAGTGTTTGGAACACGAAGAAAAGTATGTGTATTATGTTGAAATCTCAGTGATTCGACAAAATGACTACCCATAAGATAAGATAAGATAATCTTTATTTATAGTCGGTTTTGATAAACAAAAATAACACTAGCTGAGAGCTATTTTCCTACATAACACAGATTATCCAATAACATACAAACAAATAATCTAAGAAGAGAAGTAAAGTCTATTAGTTATAACATAAAACATTGTATGGGAAACTAGCACATATGTGTATCTAATGAAATAAGAGACAAGTTAAACATTATGGGAAGTACATTAAGAAGTAAAACAAATTTTAAGAAGAAACATTTAAGATTAATGCTGGTACAAAATGTATTTAAACTTGGGCACAACACATTAAAACAAATAAAAGGCACATGTAAGAAAAATGGATAACATTTAAGACAGAAACATGTGAGGTAAATCATACATAAGATACAGACAGATAATAGTACATGTAAAAGCACATGAAACAGTGGAACCATACAGTACATGTAATAAATTATAAGGATAATAAGACGGAACAATTTTATACTATGGAATGCAGGGGATATTTAAAAGATATGTGGGGAGGTTGCTGATCTTGGCCTACAATGTGGGTCTAAAAACTGCCATAAAAAGGAAAAAATAAAACTCTGAGGTACAAAAAGAGACACAAAAGTGTGACCGATGAGAGAAATTTAACAGCATTTATCTCCCTAAATCAGATTTGGGAAGAACTGATCAGCAACTTCCTCACAATAAAAGGCATTACAGACACAATGCATGCAAATAAGCTAAGGAAGCAAAACAAACATTGTCATAAGCATGAGATGCACAATAAGAAACAAAATCAACATGGCTACGCATACAACAAAGAAACATAAAATAAGGCTAACACAAGCAAAAGCAAAAGCAGAGGAGTAAAGCTATGCACACATGGAACATTTGCATTTGTAGCCACTCCAGGTATGGATCAGCCTTTTAAATTCTTTAAAATCAGAAGTTGTTCGAAACTCATTTGGTAGATTGTTCCAAACCTGGGTGGCTTCAAAGCTAAAACTCTTCTTACCATAAGTCACTGTGTTTTTGCTTGGTACATCAAGCATGTTGCTATTTCTGAAAGAATAATGTTTAGATTTAACAGAGACAAGTTCTTGAATGTAAGTTGGTGAAATTTTATGTAAGCATTTGAAAACTTCAGTGGCTAGTTGCTTTAGGCGTCCAATATGTAGAGTTGGCATATTTACTTTTTCTAAAAGTTCTTTGTAACTGGAGTCAAAATCATTAAAAACAAATTATGAGGTTCTGTATTGTAATTTTTCTAGCTTTTTTTGTATTTTGTTGTCTACAAAAATGCCATACAATTGGGCAATAGTTAAAATTGGAGCGGACAAAACATTTATAGATAAGTATTTTTGTATCTTGATTTAGGTACTTAGATAATCTAGATAAAACATGTATTTGTCTTGCAGATTTTTTACATATGTTTGCAACATGAGCATCAAAGTTTAACAAAGAGTCAATTTCTATTCCTAAGAGTTTAACACTATCTTCACATGGTATTTCTGTATTTTCAATGTTAAAAGACTTTATATTGCCAGCTGTAGATTTTCCAATACAAATTGACTGAAATTTATCTGGGTTTGCTTGCATAAGATTACTGTCAAACCATTTAATCAAAATAGCACTCTCAGATTCTAAAACTTCTTGTAGCCTGTCTATGTTAGGATCACAATGCGACAAGGTGTTGTCATCAGCATAGTTGTACATTTTGGCATGATTAATAAAGTAAAAAATATCATTTATGAAAATGTTAAAAATCAAAGGGCCTAAAATGGATCCCTGTGGAACACCTTTAGAAATACTTCTCCATTCACTGTATTGGTCACCTAATTTTACTCTTTGTTTACGATTTGACAGATAATCATGCATTAGGTCTGCAGCTAAATCAGAGAGCCCATAGGCTTTAAGTTTGAGAACAATCAAGTCATGAGAAAGGCAGTCAAAAGCCTTGGACAGGTCCATCAGTATAGCAGCGACATACTGGTGGTTATCCAAAGCATGTTTCCAGTCTTCAATTAGACGAAAAGTGTTGTTTGACATCCATATTTGGCTCTAAAAGCAGACAAAAAGTCATGGAATATATTTTCAAAATGAAGACATAGTTGTTCACTTATTGATTGTTCAAAAACTTTTGATATAGTAGGGAGAATACTGACAGGTCTGTAATTTTTCTTTTGGAAAGGGTCCTCTTTTTTAAAAATGGGTGTAACCTGAGCAAGTTTAAGTGCGTTCGGGAAGTTTCCTGTTGCAAAAGATTTATTGACAATGTTCATTAGTGGTCCTGTCAGTGATTCTGCACCTGCTTTTATAACCCTTGGTGGTAGATTATCTACACCAGTGGCCTTTTTAGAGTCAATACTGTTTAGAAGTTTGTGCACATACTTAGTATCTATATGTTTAAACTTAAAGACTTCACCATTTAGATGTTCTTGTTTGATTGCTTCTATACTAGGATGAAAGTTGTCGACATCTACTGAGCTATTTATGCCTATGTTGTTGGCTATGTTCACATAAAAGTCATTTAAAATGTTACATACAGACGTTTGATCAGATACAAGACTGTTATTTTCATTTAGGATGATTTTGGCCTCTGTTTTGTGTACATTCTTACTTGATAGAAAGGGTTTTATTGTAGGCCAGAAGTGTTTTGGTTTTGGTCCACCTTCACATCTCTCTTCAAAATATACCTGCATTGATTTACGTTTAATATTGGTTACAAGGTTTCTCTGTTTCTTAAAGGCATTCCAGTTAAAATCGTTTTTACATTTAAAAAACTTATTTCTTAGCTGTTTCTTTTTATAAATAGCATGTCTTAGGTCACCATTCATAAAAGGGGGTGCTTGTTTCTTCACCTTGGTTTGTTTTAAAGGAGCATGGTCATCCACAATTTCTTTCAATAAGTATTCACTGGCCCAGTAGATGTCGTCAGTATCATCAAAAACGTGAGCTACATGGAGGGGTGCGGTACTCAAATCTGCATTAAAAGAATCTGGGTTAAAATGCTTGTATGATCTGAAATTGACATATTTTGGTTTTACTGGGTTACACTGTTCTTTTAGAGTTGTAGCGATGAAGTTATGACAGTCACTTAAACCTGAATCAAAATTAATGGAGTTGCATGTCAGGTTTGAACAATTTGTTAAAATAACATCTAAACATGATGGTACATTATTTTTCATATAACAGGTAGAACCTTTGATTACATTTTTAAAATTGTATGTGTCACAAATTTGTGATAAAGGTTTGCACTTATCTGGCTTATTTAAATCATAATTCAGATCACCTAGGGTTAAAATATGGTCATAATTTATAAACATCTTGTCAAGTAAAATTGAAATATCCTCTAAAAATATAGAATCTTTTGTACTAGGAGGCTTATACAAAGCTAAAATACCCCATTTCCTATTTGCCATGGACAGTTCAAAACACATAGATTCAATATAACTGCATTCATATTCAGTTCTCCTTCTAAATGGTAAATCATCTCGTATATACACTAAAAGACCTCCTCCAAATCGGTTTCTGTCTTTTCTTTCCATTTTAAAGCCTTCAAAATGATATATATTATTATTAAAAGATTCATCTAATTTAGTTTCTGCTAAAATAAGCATATCTACTAATTTTTCACCTAAAATTTGATGTACTTCTGAAAATGTATTTTTCAGACTATTAATATTTAAAGGTCCAATCAGTGGTCGTTTGAGATTACCTTTTCGTAAAGTTCTAAGCTCTTCATAACAGTTTCTAGTGTCCTGTGAGTTGGTGCTGGAAATGTCTGAGGTTGATAGGTTTTGGCTGCAAAGGCTTGTATCCTGCGAGTTGAAACTGTCCATCAAGACTTCTGATGTATCTGATATATAGCAAAATTCATCTGAAACTGATAGAGATAAGTGTTCATTTATATTTGCCATAACAGATTGGATATTTATATTTGACGGATTACTTTCATGGATGAGAACGGGTTGCAAAGATGAAGTATTATTCACTGTTGATTCTGAGGCAAGATGTTGAGAGATAAAAACATCAGCTGGTTGTAGATCTGGAGTTTGGACATTAGAATGTGTTGTATCTATTGAGCATAAATTACATTGGAACGATATTTCAGCTTCTGATGATTTGTACTGTTTATATATGCGGTCAGTTACCCAGGTCTTTTTAACTTTGTTCATAATGCATAGAAAAATAATTGTACATGTACCGGAGTTTATTCAGAATTTCTACATACCAACTTTCATTTTTTATTAAAAATAACTTATTTCTGTGTTTTTTAAAGTATATTTGAATTTTTGGACCTTTAATCTATATCAAATACTATATCACAAAATGAATTTGTAATTTTTTACTTGTTTGTAATATGTAATATAATACAGTATTAATGCATTTTATATACTGGATTAATCTATTTCAAATACTATGTCATGAAAATGAATTTGTAATTTTTAATTTGCCTGTAATATGTAATATAATACAAAATTAATGTATTTTATATACTGGATTAATCTATATCAATTACTATGTCATGAAAATGAATTTGTTATTTTCAATTTGCCAGTAATAATATGTTAAATATTACAGTGTACATCTGCTATCGTGATGTTTTAATGACAGTTGATTATACTTAATCACTTTAGCAGATGTACATACAGTATTGAATATTAAACACTTTTTTTATACCTATTTGAATATTGAATACAAGGGATTATTCACGACATTCAAAATGGACAGGTGGACCGCAAAGGGGCAGGTTTATGCATGAGGCAATTATTTCAGGCTATTCCCATTAAATGATTCAATGTCCTGTGCGTGTTGAGTATGTATCGAATTATACCCAACTAAACATTGTTTTGAGAATATATAGTTATGTGTATAGGGATCCGAAGTGCTTTCCTTGAATACCTCTGGAAGTAAAAAGAAGAGCTGTCCTACATCAGTGACGAATGCCCCTAAAGCAGTATCCCACATTATGTTACCTTGATCTTCAAGTTGTGGACCCGGTACTTGTGCACAACACTATATATATCCTTGTGCTGAACATGTTTCATGAACATGAACATGTTGTGCCAATTCATTTTAAAATCCTTCATGTATTGAAGAGTAACAATCGTAAAGACGTAAACATATGCATATGATATAAAAGTCTCAAACCTATGACCTCTAAGTATTTCCATGAATGACAGAGTCACCATGTATAAAGATATTTTTTCATGACATTTAAACAATAAGTGTGACCTTGACTTTTGGTGTAGAGTTGTGGGTTTTGTTTGCGACACATCGTCTTGATGTGCTGAACATGTGTGTAAACTGACGTTAAAGTCTTTCAATGCATGACAGAGTTACAATCTGGAAACGAATGTGTGCATATATACAGAATTCCATTACCTTTAAACTGTAAGTGTGACCTTGACCTGTGAGGTAGTGTCGTGGGTCTTGTACGCGACACGTTGTCTTCATGTGCTGAACGTGTGTGCCACATGATTTGAAAATCCTTCAATGCATGTCAAAGTTACAGCCCAGACACGAATGTGTGTACATTGTATATATATACATATAGGATTGTGTTTCCTTTAAACTCTTAGTGTGACCTTGCCTTTGAGGTAGGGACATAGGTCTTAACAAAGTTGCAGCCCAAACATGAATGTTTGCATTATATAGGATTGTGTTACCTTTAAATTCTAAGTGTGACTTGCGCGCGACAAGTCGTCTTCATGTGCTGAACATTTTTGCCATGAGATGAGGAAATCCCTTCAAGCATGACAAAGTTTCAGCCCGGACACGAAGACAAGAAATGCCGCATTGACAGACGGACGGACAGACAGACGGATAACACCAAAGCAATATCTCTCTTGGCATGGTACAATAATTTTGAACAAAACATTAAGATAAAAGATAAAGTCTAAGGCAAATAGAACAAATCAAATAACCGTATATAATTAATTTAAACAGTAGGAATTATAGGTCATGATAAATTTATGTATCAATTTTAAATCAAAATTAAAGAAAATTAAACAGCAGAGTAGATATCTATATATATAACTGAGTTTATAAGAAAGTAGGTATTGTTTTATAAACTTGATGTGTATTGTACATTGATACTGTGTACTGATTTAAAAACATGGACGGAAGTGATCACAATTTGTCGTTAGGCATTTCCAGCAGTAGACAGTGTAGGCGATACACCGCGCACGGGCAACTTAAATAATTAATTGAGACAAGTGGGCTCAGTCCATTATGATAGTACACTTCCCGAGAGCATTAAGAGGTTATAATTATATAAGTCAAAGTAAGAGGTATGAAGATAGTTTTGGGGGTTCTTACTTAAGTACTGATGATGCTAGTCCATATATCTATTCCTCTAATTATACAAATGAAAGACTCAGAGTCACATTCAATCTCAGAGACACGTTGAAGCCTGATTATATTTTGAGACGGTCCGAAGAATCCCGCAATACACAGGATACAATGCTTTTGCGTGCCTAAGATGGCCGATACACATTGCAAAGTGATAGGCACTTAGATGGTCTAGGTACAGCGGACCCGTTCATGCTCCCTCATCAACATGGGGATGGGTTAAACTTTAACAATGTAACACTCGGACGAACACGTGTCCCTCAAAGCCCGAGTAAGTAAGTCCCTCGTCTGTACGAATATAGGTCACTCATACATGTGAAAAATATAAACGTAGTATGGGTGTATCTGCTACGCATACCAAACCTTTTGTATTCAGACATCAACCGATCTATAGCCTGGATACCGGAATTACATTACGTGCATATGGTGGTTACATAATTTCATGATCTAACCAGTCTAGTGTAACATTTTCAAACACAAAACCTGTAATCCTGTATCCAAAGCTGAACAGGTATACTACACCTACCACTGCAAATTCGTATCAAACACCTTTGACGTATACAATCCCTTTCAGTAGTCAAGGTAACACAAATCACACAACAATATCATGATTGCAATCGCACTGGTTCTGCAAATGTTACGTCACAAAAAGTGCATAATGCGCCACCTGCAAATACTACGTCACAAAGCGTACATTATGCACAACCTGCAAATGTTACGTCACAATTCATGCATTCAGCTTTGGGTGAACATCATCCAGATAGCAATACAGTACAACACAGGTGAAACCCCACGCATATGCGTCCATGCGGCATTTAAATAAGAGTATGAAAGCATAGAGATGCGGAGGGAAATCAAACCCGTGACACGGCATCGCAAATTGTATGCGGCATTCAATTACTGCATCTGAAAGACAAAATAGCAATCAAGCGCGACAACGAGTTCCGCCGCGTGATAACGCCGCGTGATGCCGCGTGTCGCGGCGTTATGCGGCGTGTAATTTTCTATACAGGTAAAAGCGATGAAATGAAATAAAATGTACTACATGTACAAATGTATTGTACACATGTATAAAACTGTGTTTTGCAATAATGATGTACAAATGTACAATGCATTCCATATTGTAACCAATAAATTTTCAGTCTTTAATGTATTTAGTAATTATACCAGAACGTTCTAGTAACCATAAAACATGTATGTAGAAACGTGTTTTAGAAATGTGAGATGAAACAGTAAAACCTCATCCCATACGACTATTTGGAATAAATTATTACTTCAATTCGATTATTTTCCAGATCAATGTTTTTTTAACTGTTTGAAATCGTTCAACTTTGTGAAATGTGTACATTTTTGTATCTTTACATTTTTTACAATTCAATTATTACCTTGGCTATCGTATAGTTTAGGCTAATAACATGAGTTTAATCATTATCAAAGATGTGTTATATTCCCCGTCTGTAATTTTTCCATAGTGAATATTGTATATAAATTTATGTTATTATCTAAATGCAGAGATCGACATATACTACATCAAATGACAGTGTACTACCAATAAGACAATGGTTGAAAATAATATTGAAGCATCGTGATCACTTTAAATGTTGCTGATTGAAAAAAGATGCTTAAAAGAATAACGACATAACTCAGTATTATTTACTGTAAAATAACACTAAAATACATGAGAATAGGATTTCATTATCCACAACAACATGGTAGATTTATTTTCTCATCGATTTAATGGCATTTTCACGCAAGTAAGAAGAAATAAGTGTAAATACAGGATGGGGATGAAAAAATGAAAATCAACTTTTTCTCGAAGTTTACTTAAAAATTGCTATAAATGGATAGAAAATGATCTAAGAAAATAAATACCCACAACCCTATGTTTAAAAAAAACAACAAAACAAAACAAAAAACGTTCTACAGTCATTTTTTGATTTTTATGTGATGTACTGACTGCTTTTAATTTACGTAAAAGCGATTAGCGATTGTCTTAACTACTTCGAGAGTAAATTGCCAATGATATGTATTTTAGCCGATTATGTTACTGTATGGTTTAATACATGTACTGTAGACAATTGCAATCACCACCCTTTGTTCACATTAACAATAATTGTCTACTCAATTAAGATGTGACAATAATTATCGTCAACTTCAAGACAAGTGTCGGAATCAATTTTGTTTGAATAAATACATCAAAACGAGGACAATCATTGACAAGCAATAATATCATAATTCTTGGTCAAACAACGATGTCTGTAATAAAAGAACAAGGGGTTGAAAATTTTACAACTTTTAATTATATTCAATTCAATAAATTCAAATAGTAATATACAATAATTAAATTATATAACATACTTGGAGAATAGTAAACTGAAGTAACTCATGCAAAAATCCCATAAAATTATATCTTATACAACCTTTTATAAATTTACATGTACATTTTGTACATTGCATTAATATTAAATGAAAAGTAAATACTTTACGCCGCGTCACGCGGCATGGCATTTGTCGCATCTCGCAAATGACACGCGGCATATAGATGCCCTATCTACAATCATATGCCGCATGATGCCGCGTGGATTTATTGCTCCCGCTTTGTTAAACCTCCCGCGATATAGCGCAGCAAAAACGGAATCAGCCTTTGTTGTACTGTTCTTCTGTTAACTTAGCAACCAACATGCTGCACCAGCCTATACTTACTCAGTGAACACACAGCCTACAATCCCGGCATGCAATTCACAAATAACTGTTGCCATCACACCGCTGCAGTATTCTTATTATTTTTATCAGTTTTTGCTAGTTATCAGCAGCAAGACATATCAACTAACGCTCAAGCTTATGCAATTCAGACTCCACAAATAAATATCACTAACTCGCAACACACCGCACAATTTAACCTGTTCATTTTAGCAAATCGCAGGCTTAAGCTACTAGTACATCTTCAAAAGAATCAAAACCTGATAAATTTGACGGGAAAACAAGTGATTTCCCCGATTTTATAATATGTGACCATGCCTGAGAAAATGAGGCCAAATGAGGAAAAACCACATTTTCTGTTTTTTCTATTTTCTGAAAGAGCTATCTATACTAAATAATTTCTGAAATTTTTTCGGACATCTATCATTTAGTTTTGTTTCTGTGGACATTTTTCTAAGGCCACTGTATTTGCGTGAATATCAAAAACACCCCAAATCTCTCAATTTTATGTTAAATGTTGGATATACTCTGACATAAAAAGAAATAGTTAAGTCAAAAGATATTTAGTGTAATACTGTTTTAATAGGTGCAAATGCATATATTAATCGCTACAAATTCAGACATATCATAAGTCCACCCTCATTGTTACCATGGCAACAGAAATATAATTATGTACGTCGTAGAAACTGTTATATTTGTATCAAATGTAATAAAGTGACATGCTGCATTTTTTATTTGAAACCTTTTTTCAAAACTAACTTTTATTGATTTGTATTGCCTTATTTAACTATTTTTAATGCTGTTGCAGTCCTTTACAACTTCCACTACTATGGGCATTCTTATAAGACCACCACATTTTTGCGAATAACAAAAAACATTCAAAGTCTATGAATTTTATATCCAGTAATGAATATACATTGACATAATAAAAATGTTAAAAGTTAAAATAGAAGATGTTAAGTATAGTGCTATTTTAATAGTTCCACAATCACTAAAAACTCTGACATATCAGAAGTTCACTTCATTGTAACCATGGCAACAGAACTATATTATGTTAGTTGCAAATACTTGTTATGTTCTGTATCAAAAGTGATAAAGTGACATGTATTTTTTTATTTCAAAACCTTGTATTAAAACTTAGGTTTAGTAAATACTATTGCCCTAAAGTGAAAACAACAATAAATTCTATTACAGTGTTAATAATTTACATCTATGCCACATGCTTTTTCATTAGCAAAAAGAATTCATTTATCAAGTAAAAGTATGACATTATGCAAATTTTAGTTTGAATCATATGAGAACTGTAGTAGTACTTTTTGAAATCATTAAACTCATTTTCAGCACTTATCTGTTTTTATTTATTAAACAATCTGTTGCTCTCAAATATAAGTCTGTATGTTACTATAGTAACCAGAGAGTAATTTGTTCTAAACCAATCTCTACAGTCATATAACAAACAAAATCCAAAAATTATCTAGATCTGACATGAAAAAAAAATACAAAAATGGCCAAAGCTAAATTCAACTCAACAATAAGACTGTAAAAAAACAACCACAAACTATGTATATCATTTCAGGCCTATAGAAAGCAACACTGTATTATATATAAAAATGTTATAACAAATACATCCGTATCAATCAATGGTTCTTTGCAGAACTAAATACAACCACAGTGTGACATTAAAGTACTGTCTGAGAATATGTTATGAACACTTTAGTTCAGTAAGAGACACTTCCTTTTACTACGGTACCTGAAGGAATGTTTCTACAGGATGATTTATCATCACAGAGCTTGATCTCTTTTTTTGGTACCACAGGTTTCGGACAACAGCTGTCTTTTGATTCTGGAGTACAAAATTGTCTTATGGATTCATACAAATACCATTGACATGCTTAATCCATTCCTGGAACTTAAGATAATTCTGGTAATTCTAGCGTGATTTCAACAATTTTTTCCCAACAGGTTGACCTTAACTTCTTCACTATTTGCTGAAATTTTGCAAGTTACAATGCCTGGTTCATCACTTGAGATCTTAAAGTGGTGGTATTTTGTTACGTTTTTCAATGGTTTAAAACACTTCAGTAAATCTCTCCACTCATAGAAAAAAAACAGGTGTTGCCATATCTCCAACAAGCTGTGCAATAGCATGCTCACTTCTTGATGAATCTTTATGTGCAATGTCAGCCATTGTCTCCGCATTACTGTTTCTCCATCTGTAAAAAAACACCATAATTTTAAATGGAAGAAACAAATCTTTTGAAAAGAATTCTAACATTTGCACACATAAAAACTTGTATGATACTGATTTGGTTCCATACTGTAAGTTTCACTCATGTCTGTTAAGTATTCATGAGGCATGAATAATTTAGCATATCCACGAATATGATTAATATAAAATTGTTAAACCTGTATTAACATTAGGTTCAAATATTTCAAGTTCAAATATTTTATTAAAGTCTCTTTCATTTACATCACAAATTTTATAATAAAAATCATATATATTATATGACTAACATAATTGTAAATGACCACTCTATACAGAGTTATAAGAGATTATAACAGATAAATTAATATACAATGACATATTGCACCTTTAAATTACAGTTAAAAATTAATGTTATATTAGGTGTATATGGTAGAGACAATGGTTTTCACATCTTTGGGTTCATTTTCAATGATTGCTTAAGGTTTGTAACCACTTATTTTACAGGCTATATATAAGCAAGGCGTTAAAAACTACCTAAAATAATATACAATGTCATGAAATTCATGAATTACATTGACAAACAAGATACCAAAATCAAGTAAGGCAAAAATTCTCAAATGTACACTAAAAGTAAGTATAAGAATCAAATTACCTCCTTTTCCACAAACCAAAATGCCAGTCAGGCTCAAACTTTGTGTGTCCTGCTATCATCATTGATAATTCAACTGACTGATGTAAACCTACACAAGTGTAAAACATAATTTCATGTCTGAAGCTTTGATTTTCAAGTTAAAGCTCATTTTTACAAGCATATATTTTGTTCCTTGATCATAACACTTGTCAGTATTTGAAATTTCAATATGACCACAATAATTCACATTCTTAACAGTAAAAAATTATCATTATCAACAATGCTGGAAAACTGACTGCCTTCAACTACTCTTAGAGTGCACTTGATTTTTAGACTATAAAATTTATCTGTTTGCCTCTTTATCAATTATTCTTTATTTCTTTATCTTGTAATACTCAGACAAGCCAAAATTATATATTTTGAAAACTGTGCAGACTATGATCTTTTACCTTGAAAAAACTCTCCACATAGAGTACCAGAGAACCACTTGTTCTTGTTTTGGCCACAACAATTGTCAAAGTGGATCAGAATACCTGTTTCTCCATGACTGTGATGCTGGAAATAATGGTGAGCAATACTGACCACACAATTGGCTCCCTTCAATGAGATAGAATGTTTGCTTTCCTGCAAATTGTTACCGTGAATAGAATTAAAAAAGGAAGTTATAAAGATATCCAAGTGTAACATATATTTATCATCACTATAGTATTTCTAAAGACATTTACACCAAAAGTATGACAAATAGTTATTTACATTTGTATAATTGTGAATTGAAATGACGTCATAATTTTAATAATGGGAAGAAATAAGACCATTTGTACATGTACAAGAAAAAGAGTACTAGAGTCTTTATTAGAGTAGAAGATACTATAACTAATTTCAAAGTTAAAATATACATGTATCTTTATTACTGGGTCTTGATACTGAACAGCTTTAATAATTTACAAAAAGGTTTTTAAAAAAGTTCAAAGCAGTAATTTTCATGTACAGGTTACTATATTTATAAAATTCTGTACATGTATAATCATATCTTCCTGAGCCTTTCAAACTGTAGCATTTCCTTAAAAAAACACACAAGAATTAAACCAAATAGAGTAGATAATGATTTATTATAAATACAAACCTGAGCCTTCAGAACAAATGCCAAACACATTGCACTCTTGAAAAAGATTGGCCCACATTGCTGACTGTGATGAGGATACTCAGGATAATGTATCTGCTGCACAAAATCCCAAGAATAGTGAAGTTTTCCAGCAACAGAACAAGGTGGATTTACTGAAAATAGTTAATAAATGAATTTATCAATCAATCTATGCAAAAAGACTGAATACAGTATGTTTAGACTGTTTCTCAATATACACAGTATGCATTGGTTTTCTAATTGCTTCTTACTTTAACTATGAGTGAAATGTTTTGCCTTAAAAACATATCTTTTAATATAGATTTATTGAGATTATTTATTGCTATTTTTTATGTACACTTTAAAGCGACTGCACTCCAGATGGACAAGTTACGATAAAAAAAGAAAATGTTCAATTTCAAGAAAACAATTGTCATTACTGTATCAGGGGCATTGTATTATGATAACGTGACAAGTTTTCAAACAAAAGAAACAATTAAAATGTGTTGTTTTGCTTACTTTTATTGTAGAAAATATCACCCCGTGACTAACGGGGTGGGCTCTTTGGTATATCAATATTTTTAACTCGCATCAAATCAGCTGACTCCGTAGTGTAGTAGGTTAAACCCTTGTAAATTTTTTGTAAGCGCAAAGATCCGAGTTCAAAACCTGGCTCGGGTAAATTTTTTTTTCTACCTTTATTTTTAGCTCTTACACAAAGAAAATAATCTTGATGCTGACAAATTGAATATATATTGATTTTACCAAAAAATTAAAATTTACTAAGAATTTGGAGTGCAGTCGCTTTAATCATCTCACACAAAGGCAAATGTGTCAGTATTGTTATCTTTATTTCCCTTTAATTTTGGTATTGCCGAATTACATCCCTTTATTTTAGATACCAACAATTAACAAGAATAACACTTTACCGTTTACAAAATGAAAATAAGATAATTTGTTAAAGATTCAGAATTGTCAAGAATTGTAGAAGAACTTATTAAGAAAGAGTTTGACGAATACTTCAAATCCAGTAACATCATGCAATAGTTACACATATATATATAAATATCAAAATGTCTTGCAGTAGACTCCTTAACATTCAAGCAGGGAAAGTGCATTATCACGTGCATATTTACAGATAAAGGTTTTGATTCCTCTCTGTCTTCATATGTAAGGCTGTGTTTTGGTTCATTTCTAGTGTTACCATGTGTGCAAGATGTAAGACCATCTTTATGTAGTGATTTTGCTATAGTCTGTAATTTGTGTCTTTCAATAGAGTGGCTGAAACAGAAAGTTTGATGGCAGACTTGCTTTACACTGAAGAAATATTTCTGGTGGGGTTTCATAGACTTGCTTTACACTGAAGAAATATTTCTGGTGGGGTTTCATATACATGTTCCTTAGATTTACGTTTCTTTGCTTGAGTTTTGGGACAAGTAAACCTATGGGCAGATAGTTGTGCTTCGAGTACTAAGTTCTTCTCGTGACAATTCGTTGCAGTACTCCCTATGTTTAATAATAGTCTGAAAGTCAATTATTTTGTTACATGGCTCCCCCATACAATTTTGTACAACCGCATGTTTATTTGCGAAAACGACTCTGTGACAAGACCACTTTCTGATGGGTCAAAGTCACAAGCAACAGAATCAGAATTATCATCATCAGACTCAAAATTCATTTCCTCAGTTAATTCATGTACACCAAAGTCAGATAGATCTTGTGTCAAATCATTTATGAAATATAACTGATCTACAATGGCCAATTCTTCAATAAATGTGTTATCTTGGTATTCAATAATTTCATAGGGAACGGTACTTGTTTCACTTAAACAACTTTCTTGACTCGTTTTTCTTATTTTTGCTTATAATATATTTTTAATTTGTCCGCTACAATTTCTTTTTATGTTGCTGTTGCTATAAACAAACCGTATCCACTTCCTTTGAGAGTAGTATTCCACTTCCGGGTTAAAAATAAATCGCTTTTTTATCAAATACTTTCACAAAAATAACATTTTGATTAGCGTGCAACAACACAAAATCATTATCTTACCTGCATTTTCACGAAGCGATGAATGTCACTTCGAAATCA
Source organism: Saxidomus purpurata (assembly GCA_022818135.1). Classification (NCBI taxonomy): domain Eukaryota; kingdom Metazoa; phylum Mollusca; class Bivalvia; order Venerida; family Veneridae; genus Saxidomus; species Saxidomus purpurata. Next base: position 31,155,812 of record JAFMSR010000007.1, read on the forward strand.
GGGAGTAAATGATGACTGAATCGGCACTGTTTACATGTCCTCCATGTTTCATTAGAAGTCACGTGTATGCGCACCGCAAGTATCTCACAAATCTATCGATTTTCGGTTATATTTTTCACGATATCTCACAAAACTATTAAAAAACACATTCACGAAGATTTCTTTGTGCCTTTTGTGGGATTTCTCTATTCACAGTGTTTCGTTTCAAAGAGAAAATGATTTAGTTTTGTTTGTGTAACAAACAAAATTAATGGCGCACTTTTTAACGTGATTTTCGCAATTATGACGTCGCCGCATTTGGCCTGTTTTTCTGAGACGACGTCACATATATTTCGAACAAATTGCAACAATTGGAATGATCGTCAAAAGGAGTCAAATATTATATCGCTGTATTAAGTTTCAATTAAGTCCCTTCAGTACTTTTGGAGTCAAGCAACCCAAAACAAATTGGTGAGATTCGTCTTGAATATGGATTCTATGTCTCGCGTTGATCCAGGCCAGTTTAGGTATTTAAAGTCCTTATCAGTTGATAAACGGTTTAACCAAATGTTTTCAAAGTTCAGTCAGGCATAGCTCCAGATGACCTTTGAGATCATTACATATCCTGTACACTCATTCCACATTAATTGTACAAGGTTAAGGGTACATTCTTGTCCTCATCTTGATAATCCATCCAGATTAAATTTCAATGACATTCATTGTTTCTGTATTCCCAATATGATGGGATTTGGTAAAAAGTCTTTCGCTTATTAGGGGTTTGTCCTTTGGAATAACTTGCTAAAGGTGATACGTAATATTACAGTTTTTAGCATTTTAAGGAAGCCCCCAAACAACACTTGTTGCCCTAGTTTATGTCTTATCATTCTTAACGAACTCTTGCATTTTAGTGTAATGCTTGGATACATACATTTTGT
>JAFMSR010000007.1:31157225-31172417 GCA_022818135.1 Saxidomus purpurata
ACACCATTTTCCTGTTCAGACTGTAACTTTGTTATACATTGGAGGATTTTAAAATAATTTGGCACAAATTTTCAGCACATAGAGATAAAGTGTCGTTCGCAAGTACCGGCTCCAAACTTTGAAGGTCTAAGTCACAGACTGTGATACATCACCTCGGGGGTATTCGTCACTAACGAGTGACAGCTCTTGTTTTGTCATTATTTGTTTCACATTGAGGAAAACTACACATTATATCTTAATGAACTTACACAAAATTCTTAGGCAATATTGCAATAATGAACATATATTACATATTCGACATTTACCATATACCATATTTAAAACCTAAGAGTACCACCAGCTAATGTGTACCCAACATAAACTGAAGAATCGGTTGTGGTACAAAATCATGTTACATATTCTATTTTTAGCCTAACTATTGTCCAAGTTTCAGATATTTTGTTTCACAAAGATGGTACATGTCATACGAAAGGAAGAACTATGCACATACCAGGAACAGCTATTCAGAACAAGCGGATGGACAAGACAATACTAAATGCGAGAAACCCCACATTGTAAACCATTCAAGAGAGAGAACTGCAATTAAAAGCTTTAGTTTGACACATCTCTCGCTTCCATGTTGATTAAAACAGAAAATAACGTGGTTCACTCATATTCTCCTGTTTAATCACCATCAATAGAGGTACAATGTATCCTTTACTTTGAATTGACATTTATTCCTATAAGTTTTAAGATATTAGTTTATTTCATTTTAAACCTCTTCATCCAAATTGAATAATGGCATAGCATATAGACGATGTCAACACAGTAAACAAAACAAGGAAGTCATATCAAACGTGAGATAAGCAAGCGGTTTAGGTTATGAATCATGATATTTTTAGTATCATATTGCCATTATTCCATTGTTACATTCGTAGCTGTGCGACTGCTCAGCAACATTAAACTTAACTAGACTTTATATTTGGAGAACTAGATTAGATGCATTCATGGAACTAAAAGGCAGTGATTTCCATCGTTGCAAGACAAAGTTTGTTGGTTATGGAGATTTGTCGTATTTTTATGTAAAGAAGTATGTGTGATGACTAAAATCTATATAGAACTAATCAGCTGCAAGAAGTCAACCTAGGTCTATTTCTTGATACTTGTATGTTGCATTGCCAGCACAGAGTATAAAAGGCGTTAAGAGTCTTAGTTACTCCGTTGTTAGAAATATAGTCTGCAGTGACTACGAAATTGTTTGTCCTATTATAAAATATAGCCTAAACCATCTGCTAAATATTTATAGTGAGGTTATTCAGATGTAGTGGAAGGAGTGTTTTCAAAACATTGCTTAGTGAACTAAAACTATTTTGTTATATGTAAACGAAGTTTACTAGAGCAGTTTTACTAAATTTCCCAATCCAGTAATGCAGAATAGGCAACATAAAATGAATTACTTAGTAAACCTAATGACTTTTGACATTTTTTGCCAAGCGTTTTTTTGACTATAAATGTGTATGGTGGACTAATGAACTGAATGACGCCAGTAGATAACGATATCTCTGTCCGCATTACTAAACCAAGGAGTTGCAACAACTCAACCTTAAATGCAAATTGGAACGCTTATTATTTTTGAATAATGCGCTATTATTGCTTCCCCCGTGTCGAAGACATATATCTATTTCAATTATATTATACTTCTTCGTATTCAGTTTAATTCTATGTAATTTTTTATTTTCACTCATTCCCTAAACATTTTCATTGTGATTCAAAAATAGAGTAAAATATAAACAAAATAAACAATTGGCATTCTACATGATTATTCTCATATTCAACATTTTTTCCATTTTTGAAGGAGTCGTTGTACATGTAAGTATAAACAAAAGACATATGTTACATTCTCAGTACAAACTTCGCAATACTGCACTTATTTCTCTAAGCACCTCTAAAAGATAAGAGAATAGAACAGGTTTTACATTTTTCTCCTATATTGTAAAACTGTAACATGTGGACGAACGTTCTGACTTTGCTTACTTTACTGCATCTTTCAAATGCGGCAGACAAGCACATATTCGTGAGTCCACATGGGTCTGATGATAATTATGGGTGAGTAATTTTAAGCTATTACTTTGATAAATGTTTATTCTGTGCAAGGTTCCGACACTTCTTGTCTGTAATGTTCTTTACTTGTTTGACTGAACGGATTGCACAGATGAGTCATGCCTTGTCTGTCGCCTTTTCAAATGTGCTTTGTAGTGTTATGGCATAATTTTTGGTATCAATTTTATCTTACATTAAAATTACTGAACACCATTGTCGTATCATTATTTTACATGCACACATATAATTTTAAATCTCCGTATATGCAATATATGTTATTAATATATACTTTACTGTAGTTAACTCGTGTATCGTAGAAAATGAATTATTTGTGACACTGTTTCACTTCTTATTATATACTTTCATATGGCCCCGTTCACTTTGCCTTAGAGAGTTCGTTCAGTATTCTACGGTACTGCACGTTGGTAAGGAATGATACTGAACGTTGGCAAGGGAAGGCGGTCCTAGGGATCAGCGTTACGGACTATTTCATTTGTTTGCAAACATCGTTTTAATGAGGTTTCTATGTCGAAGTTCGACAGTTTTTTACAATTAAATAAGCTACGGTCTTACAATGAAAAAGAAACTTTAATCATGTACAAGTAGTCGTAAAAGTGTTTCATTTTTAAAATGGTTCGAATTTTTTAGGGCACGCAATACCAGTTCTGGTTACGAAAGTTACTGGTACGTATATCAGCCTAGTATTGATAAAGAAAAACAATGATGTTTTGCATGTAGTCATAAGAAAGAGAAAACATTTTTAGGAACTTACATTAAGTTGATTTATTCACATTTCAAAGTACAAACCTGCATCCGTAGGAAAATTCTTGCGTTTTTCAAAACAAGATGGCGGACGGCAACTGAAATTTCTTACCGTATAATTGGCGTCAACGTTTCACCTAATAAATGACGTCACGTATAAACAACAATATTGAATCGAGTCTATTAATACGCAATAAAGAAAATGTACATGGTAAAATAGTACGCTAGTTGTCTGAGAAATTTCAAGATTCATTTATTGTTTTTTGCTTAAAGAATGTCATTTTGTTCATATTCAATATGAAAGTATATAATAAAAAGGTTATTGAACTTGTATGGCGAAATATTACTTGGAACGAGTTGATTTGGCGGGAACAATGTTCGCAAGCTCGTTGTTCCCGCCAAATCAACTCGTTCCAAGTAATATATCGCCATACAAGTTCAATAACCTATAATATTGCTTATTCTTTGCTACATGTGAATACTCAAACATTTTTATTTGCGTTAAGGCCACCAGCCCATACTAACATATGCTACCATATACATTGTACTTTGTATACATTTGCATTGTGTGATGTATAGCCATATCAAGAGAATATTTACAAATAAACTAAGTACAGTATTCGTATAATATTAACAATACCAGTTATTTCCTAGCGACATTTACCATATTATTTCTAATTACAGTATTCTTGTAACATTAACAATACCAATGTTTGATTACGGTTATATCATAATATTGACAATACCAGTAATTAATTTCAGTTTACTTGTAATATTACCAAATACCAGTTATTAATTACAGTATACAATGTACTTATAGTATTAACAATACCAGTTATAAATACAGTATACTTATAACTATAAATACAGTATACTTATAACTATAAATACAGTATACTTATAACTATAAATACAGTATACTTATAATTATTACAATACCAATTTTTAATCTCAGTATACTTATAATATCATATGACCAATACTAGGCTTTAAGTGCAATATTCATATAATACTAACAATACAATACTAGTTTTTAATATAAGTATACTTATAATAGTATCAATACCTTTTTTAACCACAGTATTATAGATAAATGTAAACGATAAACGAATACCAAACAAGAACTATCTTTAAAAAGATTGTCGGCGCGTCTGTGAGTATATGAAAGAGATGGGTAGCTAGATTTTATAGTTAAAAACATATGAAGTTATATCTTTATGCAGTAAGAATGCGCCAAATGTCACAGGGTGAGAAAAAATGTGCACCATGATCGGGATGCAAATCCGGAACCCTTCGCTTACAGGGCGAATGCTCTACCGACTGAGCTAGGCGGCCGTTTACATATTTTCTCTCAAATTGTGATTCCATGTCCGTACCATGTCATATGCATCATGAAAATAAAGTTAATCTTTGTTTTTTTTCCTATCAAATACGTTACTCGAAATTTTAACCGTTTTTCACTGGTCGAGAAAGTATAATTCCTCTACACTCATATTAAGCTTAGACGTAACAAAATATAAGATTGAGAGATATAAACTATTTACTTACTAAAATTATAAAACCATTCACTAAAACCTGAAAATGCAAGAGTATTTTATTGACGTTTTTCATGCCGTATTATCAATATCCAATCTAAAGGTGTCTTACAGATTAAATGTTTCAATGCAAAAAAATATTACACATCCTACATTTCTTTGTCGATTGAAAGGTTACCAACTTCCGGTCAAAAGCGAGTTTAATGCGGCTACGCCAAAAAGCTACCGATTGGAACCAAAGAGCCATAAAAATAACCCTGGGTTCTGAATAAAACTATTATAATTTTATATCCTATTTTATTTTATATCCTACATTTTGTCCTTTATTTGTAAACTAGTTTACTAGTCAATTATCAGTCAGTATCTCTTTAAATATGTGTTTGATACTCATACGTGTAATATTTAGCCGGATATTAGTTTAGACTACACGGTTACACAAGGTATTTGTGGAGATTTTTCATGTACACATAATATGCACAAATTTTAAAGTTGTTTTCAACAATATATAAATGAAAGAATTGTTACAACTTAGAAGCCAGACGACATCAGCTGTGAAAACTCTGCGAAAGGCCGTGGCATTGGCTGAACAAGCAACAAATACTCACGACGGTAACGAAAGCTTAAAAGAGTTTACACTGTGACATGATTGTATACACATGTTTTGGTTGATATCGTATAGGTTTCTTAAGCAATATATGAAGGCTATCACCATTGTGGTTTCGACGAAAACCATTCTAAGTTTATAGACGTTTGACATTCCCCTCTTGTTTTTTAACTAAAAATTGACAACCACAAACAATACTTAGGAATATTCTTTTCGTTTTTAAATATTGACAGATTTGAGTATTGAATAGAATAAATAACATAACATGTAGAAACTATATTCTTAGTTTTCTTATATTTGAATGAAACTTTATAGTACGCCATCTAAATAATGCAAACAGTTTATTTTCTGTTTGCAGTTGTTTATATAGAGTTATTGGCTGGATACCACGACCTTCATCGTACACTTGAAATTTCACGTGACAGTGTCGTAATTCGTGCATACCAGGACCATGAAGTGCACGTGGTATGACGATACATTTTGTATATAACTTGTGAAAGTATTATTTGAAATATACACAGAGATGTCAGTCTTTTCAAAATTAAGCTTTTAAATTGTTTAAGTCTTAGATCACTCTATAACAATGCTTACACATGAAACTTTCCAGGCTTTGATTAGGAGAAAACTGTGGGCGCTGCAAAACAGATGGCTATTAAAGACGCGGATGGTCAATAAATGTGCACATGCTTTACAAATGCTGTTTGTGATGCCACATTCGTAGATGGCAACACGAGGCAACTTTTTTGCAACTAGTATAAGGCGTTCTTGCATTGCATAACAAGGTGATGCTGGTCAGATGCTGGCTTCTGCCATGCAGCATCTTTGTTAACATGGATTGAACCGAATGTTAAAATTGATTGATTTACTGTTTTTTATACTTCGTCGTTGACTAATTTTTGCAGAAATATTTCAGCTTTTTAAAAATATTTTGTTTATAATTTTCAGACTGGGGGTCGCCGCGTTCCGGTCAAATTTCTGAATAGTGTAACAGACAAAGATATATTGGCAAGAATTCCACGGAGTGCTCATGACCATGTGTGTTCAATATTGATATATTAATAGTTTGTGTATGGTTTACGTATACTGTTGACGTATGTCAACAGCTGTCGTAATTTCAGTTGCCTGCAAATGTTACAATCGGTTATTTATCTGAGTCATTTGATCATATATTTTAAAATGATGAAGACTAGTGTGATTTGTATTGATTCACACTTAATTAATTGAAATTGATATGAATTTTCAGTTAGTTATCAGTGAATTAATTAATTAATGTTTTAGTTAACAACTTATTTACAAATAGTTGCTTGTCGTTTGTAAACAAATATGTAACAAAGTTAATGAGTTTAATGCACTTTTGTTATCTTTTCAAACTTTAAAATTTATATTCATGCTATTAAAAGTATTTGTAAATACACACATATACAATTATAAATAAGTACCGATGTTTCTTTAGTGTCTTTTTAAAATTTGGAATGGCGAAATACATAATTATAACTTTTCTCATCTTGGATGTTTTGCAAATTTTGCATGGTAAGGTCCGTGTAATACATTTACACGATTTGGGAATTACTTCCTATGGTTACCTGGGCAGGCAAAGCCATTGGAGGCATAGGATAGCGCCGCTGGAAGTATTTTACAATGGGCAACCTCTACGACTCTCAAGATGGCCCGATGAGGTATTTCATGTAGATTTCATGTACATGAACTAATCATTTAGTTTTAAAAGAAAATGGTATGATTTTAATTATAAGTTAGGTATGTTTGAAATTCATGTGTTGTGCTAATTTTACTTAAATAGGAATAGGGTTTTGCCATTCGTGCAAGTCAGGCAAGTTGATAAAATTTAGATAACCTACGTAAGATCTGACTTAATGTTCAAAGCAGAGAAACATTCCATCCTCCGTGAATACCCTCCTTTAATAGAATAATACATTAATTATTACGACTTCTGTCAAGTATATTAAATCTTCGTCATCTCTTTTCAGGGTTTCATAAACATCGTAGATGTCCTTGATGGTCAGAACGGTACGAAATTCCGATATAACTCTACCATTCCTCAGACATGGCAAAATGAAACAAAACCATGGGTTCGCGGATACTGGTATGTAGAATGACCTCATTGACAAAAGAGAAACACAGCTTTAATCCAAGGGTGGCGCGGTGATCGAGTGGTTAACGCTCTGCACTTCCAATCTATTGATCCCCGGTTCAAATCCCGACCGGGGCACTGGATATTTCAGAAACTCTTTGTTGTGTTCAAAACCCACCTAGAGATGAACTGGTTATAAATTCAGAGGTATTCTCACGGATATCGGCGCTATACACCGAACACGTCGTAAAATAACCAAGGGGTCTTTTCTTAAAAATTCTATGGTCTGGTACCCGGATTACCTGGAATCTACGTCTGTCTCCTCACCTGCGCCCGAAGGGAGTCCGGGGAGAAATCCCAGAGTCTGCCGGGACTATAAACAATCTAAATGAAGAAGCATTAATCCAGCCACGGTGCATCAGTCATAGAAGCAGCCAAGAAGTCGTCAAGCATTTAATATGCTAGGGACTTTACTTAGTTTTGCGTGGTGATAACATAACCATTAACTGCAAAGAAAGATTTCAAGACTTAAGTTTTAGCCATAATCAACTGCTCTGAACAACCGAAATGGTGGCAGTCAGAAATTGGCTGCAAAATCAACATATTTTTATTGTTGTTGTTTTTCCTTAAATTTTGATATCCTTTACACCAATTTGTCACATCACGAAATCATTCTTATCGGCAGTCAGTTTAACAACATTTCTGGTATGAACAGTATTAGATCCCTTTTTTCGTTTTTTCGTCAACACAAAACTTCATGTGATCATAAAACCCTATAATTGTTTATTTGTAAATTAAGATGGTGTTTTTGCCAAAGTAGTCTACGCCTACAAAACATTGTGTTGATTAAGAACTGTGACATGTTGTTTACTTGTGCAATATGATTTGATTTGAAAAGCGTAGTAGAATACGTCCATGATGCTGTTCTATGACACAGTTCAATGGGTCAGGTTGTCAGTTTGAATCGAATCCATGACCTGCATGACAGCAACAGTAATTTAGGCTTGAATAACACGATCATTTGGGCTTTCATGGTTGCATTGAATGAACTGAAAAATCGGACAACCAAACGTTAATTTATTGACCAATCGGACATTTAACTGTTTGTGTTGAGTTTTTCGTAATACTTTAAGTTTACCCAATGCTGATGAGATAAGCCAATAGTACCCAAATGATCGTATTAGCTGGTTTAAAATCCTTCACAAAGGTTGAAAGAGCAGGTAACTTTAACCTATACAACGATTTCAGAAAAAAACTTCTTATACAGGTACAATAAGAATACACGAGAATTAAGTATGTCGTTTATTTCGTGAAGGAATATACATATAAAACTTGAGAAAAGAGTAGATTTATATTGTTGGAGGAATACTTATCTGATTTTAAGGTACTACAGCTGGGCAAACCAGGCAATAAAAGTGAAATCGCTTGATACTGTTAGCAGGACAGTTACTCTTGCCCACCGAAGCACCTATGGACTAAGACCAGGTTAGAAACAGCAGAATGGCATAATATATTGTGATCAATTACAAATTACATTTATTATAAGTAATAACAGATACCGGTATCGTCTTACATAGTGATATAATATAATAAAATGTTCATTTGCTTGCATATATTTAGATTTCTTTCTGCCAAAGTCTGTGCTTTGATAATACTGAGTAATTACACTTTTATCAACCAGATGTTTATGTCATACGTTATACTTCGAAATTGTTATTTTCGGATATTTTAAATAGATTAGTAAACGTTATAATGTATAGTTAAAGATGATAACATTACACGTCTTATAGGTCATTGGAACGACACCAGTAATTTGGGACAAGGTAAATACTTCAGGTTTATCAACATCCTGTCTGCTCTAAATCAACCAGTATGTATTAAATTAATTTTCCTGTGGACACTGACTATCGTGGATTTCGTGGGTGAAGTGAATCATGAGTTTTAAATCCCCACACATATCAATCATGACGTTGTTTAGACCAGCAGTTATGATTACAACAAATTTATGTGCCAAACGTTCATGTCCACGGATGCATTAAGAGTATAATATTATGTACAATATTTTTCATGATATTTTTAGTGTCAAAACTCGTTGCAGTCACTCTTGTTCAGTTTTTTTATGATTTAGCGCTTTGTATAGGTCGGTCAATCTGCATTTCCTTGAATATAATTTAAAACGCAATGGTTTTAATGATTACTTTTCAAATTAAAGAAGTACCAATTAGGGCTTGTACCCGGTGTATAATATCGGTAGTTGGTTTTGCAGGCATGGGATTGAGACAAAATAGAATTGTATGTCGTATAGATTACAATTAATATATGAAAGTTATTGTACGTTAATTAGGGTTGTAAAATAGCGGTGTAAGATTGCTGATGGTTTGGCCTGTTGCAAGTCAAAGACCTTGAATCGAAACCAGTTGCAATTTGTATCTTGATTCCATATGAATTGAATACAGTTAAGATTTGTGGCCTGTTTCGTCTGGCCTGTTTCGTCGGGCCCTTAAGGGTGTTTCTCTTGGTGCTCTGCCTTCTGCAAAGGCATTGAGTACATACGTTTTTTGGTTCTCAAGGTTTGCTTTTTATATATTTATACACGAGCATTTTTGTGTTTTACATACCATGCCTTTTGTTTCCATTGCGTGTGTTAGAGATTCACCTAGCAGGGATTACTTTTATTTACACTGTCCTGTGACTTTGGAACATGGTGGGGGTAAGAGTGAGGTTGGGTGCGCACCATAAACCGGTTTAAGCTCCCCAGTGGTGTTTTTGCCACTGACCGTTCCAAGGCGGTGCCCCACTGTGTTCCGTTAATTGTTCGTTTTGTCCTCGTGTGTTTGCTTTGTATGCTAGTGTGTGTTGGTAGTGTATATGTGTGTGTGTGTACATGATTGTGTGTGTGTGTCGTGTGTGTGTGCGTGTGTGTGTGTGTGTGTGTGTGTTGGTGGTGTGCACTTCTGGGTGCTGTGGGGTTCGTTTTGGGGAGGCTGCGTTTTTGGTACGTGGCATTCCCTGTTTGATATTATTTTTGTTTTTTTTGTTAGTTTAGCATACAAATCGTGGACTTGGGCATTTAAGTTTGTTTATCATATAGTGTCAAAAGATATTCTTTATGTTTGTGTATTATTTTCAGAAATGAATGAATAAATAAATAATGGCTCTTTAAAGCTGCTTGCTCTCAGATTTTGGTAAAAAGAGAGTTATTTTGACATTTACTCTATATGCATCCGTGGACATGAACGATTGGCACATAAATTTGTGGTAATCATATCTGCTGGTCTAAATAACATCATAATGTGTGTGGGGATCTAAAACTTCAAAGTGTATGAAAATAACATATTTTAGAATATATAGTCCTATAAAAAGGTTCCAGTATAAATTCCTGTCACGTATATCTGTAGATTTGAAATAATACGCTACCAAATAATAAAGCGTTGCAAACGCTTTTGAAATTCCAGTATAAACATATAGTATAGCGGTGCCGTAAAACCTGCATTTTCAATCGATTTTTTGCAAATTCCTACCTAGAAATTTACTTCTTTGGGTGATTCTAGCTTTAAGTTTTATATAATGTACTAGTATGTTATTTTTGAAAATTTTATTTTTTTTCAACGGCAACTGAGAGCGAGCAGCTTTAAAGAGAATATAATGCAATTGAATAAATTTATCAATACGATCAGCAAACAACACAGGATTAAAGACTGTCAGAATGTTACATGTATGTAACATATGTTGATCTTCAGAATGATTGTATAGGATAATTCAATGATTTTAGAAGGACAAACAATTTTTCTTCTTAATTACTTTCAGGGAGAATACTATATGGACAATGATAATGGAAATTTATATGTTTGGCTGCCAAATAGCAACGGCAATGCAACGGATTCAGATGTTATCTACGTGTCTTTGATCAATGATTGTATACAGTAAGTCATTTTAAAAACTTATTGGGCTGTTTAAGCTAGATAAATTGTAAAAAACGTTACCTTCATCCTCTAGCAGGGATTACTTTTATTTACACTGTCCTGTGACTTTGGAACATGGTGGGGGTAAGAGTGAGGTTGGGTGCGCACCATAAACCGGTTTAAGCTCCCCAGTGGTGTTTTTGCCACTGACCGTTCCAAGGCGGTGCCCCACTGTGTTCCGTTAATTGTTCGTTTTGTCCTCGTGTGTTTGCTTCGTATGCTTGTGTGTGTTGGTAGTGTATGTTTGTGTGTGTACATGATTGTGTGTGTGTGTGTGTGTGTGTGTGTGTGTGTGTGTGTGTGTGTGTGTGTGTGCGTGTGTGTGTGTGTTGGTGGTGTGCACTTCTGGGTGCTGTGGGGCTCGTTTTGGGGAAGCTGCGTTTTTGGTACGTGGCATTCCCTGTTTGATATTATTTTTGTTTTTTTGTTTTCATTGTTGGTCGAAGTAATGCTTTTTACATCTGTTTTACGATTTATTTTTCCTAAGCGTCTCGTAGATTTGCTCAAACGTCAAAGTGTAGAATTAATGTGCTACTTATCGTATAAAACAACCAGTTTCTGGTACTTTTTAATGGGTGTCCATTTACGATACCGGACCTGTTTGTCTATACTGAGTTGTTTCTCTTTGATTGATTCACAATTGCGCCCTCACGTCCCTATATAAGTAAGTATCTTACAATTTAACTCATTGGTTGTGTTTTTTTTATTTCCTTCTCAGTAAATACAAATTGTAGTTTTGACGATACAATGTACCTTTGTTTAGCACTATCAAGTTGCTCGATATTATTCAATATCAGTGGTCTACAAGCATTTGTTAGTTTCCGTGTGTCATGAATGTACATTTATAAAGCAGTTAATGAATAGTTCTTCATCGACATTTGCAGCATTACCATTAGTGTATTCGCAAGTACGTGTCGGTGCTTTCCGATGTGACTATCAATGTTTTTTTTTGTCTATACGATGCAATCTTTGATAATGGCATCATACTAGAAACACGCATTAATAAGTGAGTATAGGCACTCTTCGATACTGTTATCATGCAAGTTTTATTTATGAGTATAGACATTATTAAGATGGGTGCTTTTCCTCTTATTCATCTGTTGTGTCTGCTCAAAATCATACATAAATTCAGTTTCTTTAATAATGTGTATGGCATTTGTATCTTGACAGTCGAATAAAAATATAGAAACATAAATTTCAAACTTGATGTGATTATTGATCAGTTTATTCAGTTATACGCTGATAATACTAAGTACGGTATAGAAGAATGATTCATTTTTGACACTTGAGTCAAACACGAACAGTTTAGACCACAAAACGTACACATCTGTTTACCACAGTGTCATACATGAAGAAATGAATTTTAGGTTTCGATGCAAGTACATATATGTTGTATATGTAATAAATTTAGTACAAACTAGAAGATAAACACAAAAGGCATCTTAGTAAATTAGTTTACCTACTATTTTGATTTAGTAAGTGTTTTTCCACTTAAGTGAAAACAATGCAGTTAATAGGTCTCTCAGAATAACACTTATAGGCAAGATTATAAGTGTCAAAACTAATTTTGATGAATCGTTATAAGAACAACCTAACTAACTAGAAGAAAGGGCCTTATTTAATTCAAGAAAAAAAAAAAAAAACCCACTAAGTCTTTTTGCTAAGATGTTTCATAGATAGAACATAACTTCGATTGCGTCATATTTCAAACACCCTGTACGTTTTTGAGTTTATTTGCAGATTGTTACTTGCTATAAACAATATCTCATATTACATTGATAGATATATACCAATAAAAGCATAATTTTCTTTCTTTTGATAGACTCAAACAAAATATACATAACATCAGAATAAGCGGTTTTACCTTGGAAGTCTGTAGAGGGGCTGGAATCAAAGGAGTAAGTGCAAGAAATATACGAGTGTCAAAAATGGAGATCAGAAACACGGGTAATAAACTTTGAATTTTTTCTTGTTGTTTCGTTTGAAATTAATTTTATTTTATGCATATTTTTTAGTACAAATTTGCTCAAATTATGTCCTTTGTAGGTACGAGGTTTTCTTTTCATGTAAGCAAATGATGCTGAGATAAAAAAAGATTGTTTATGGTTAAAATTGTCGTTGCTTCGCATTTCGGACATGTGCAGGCACAATGTTTTCAATAATTAAAATTGTGTTGTCTACGTATTGAATCACTGGACTATTTTCTTCAGGAGCTTCTGCAGTGATTTTGTCTGGAGACTCTCGGTCTTGCACTGTTAGCGGATGTCTTATTCATGACTGTGACGGAGGAATTTACATGGATGGTAAGGTTAAGCTCACTTCTCGGACATTATCTTTCAAAAATATTTTTATTGTCTTTTAACCCCAAAGTGAAATTTGATTAATAAGCAAAAAATGACACAGCGTTCTCAGAATTGTATCATGTTTTATCCATGAATAATTTTTCATACATGTGGCATAAAGTTATTTTAATATATTATTCAAATTGGATTGTGCTGTTTGTTGGGACTTATTGACTAGTTAAAGAGTGTTTATGTTGTAAAGGCGGCAATAGAACAACTTTAGAATCATCGGGAAATATTATTGAGAACAACGAAATATACCGATTTGCTCGAGTAGAAGCAACGATGAGTCGTGGAATCCGTGCAAGTGGTGTTGGTCACGTGATAAGGTATAACCACCTGTATGATGGACAGTATGCAGCGGTAACCTACCAGTTAAGTACATGCATACTATTTTTTATTGGTACCAAAATTCTGAAAATTACAGGAAAACATTTTTTCATATGCTTGCAGATTGAAAGTGTTTTCATACTTAGTAATTGTTTGTATTTTCCGTAGAACATAGTTCACACAAAATATTCTTATCCTCATTTTCCAAGATGCAATTATTATATTGTATTTTCCTACAGGGTAACGATATAACGATGGAAAACAACCTGATACACCACGTATGTATGAATGCATCTGATTGCGGAGCATTTTTCACCGGACGGGACTGGACAACAGTAAGAATGCAATTTAAGTAGCGCCTTTCCTGAATGACCGTATACGTATTGACTGAACAACGAAAATAATCCGACCGTATAGACACTTTTGGCAGAGCGTTTGGAGATCAAACGGAATACTTATGATGCTTAATACTTCGACAAATGTTGTTTAAATTAATCCTATATAATCTGAATCTTTAAGTAGATCAATGCCTCATGTTTGTGGCCTTCTTGTTTTTTAACGTCATACTTCTATCATTTCCAAATTGTTTTATAGTCTGAACTTGACCATTGTGCTACGACCTTTATTTTTTCCTCGTTTTTCACCGTTTTTTTACAATAAGCTAAAAGTACATTCACAGCTCAGTGCAGAAGATCAGACTATAAAAGCAAGTATGCATTTCTATTATGATTTTTTCAAAGAGAGGAAATATAATACGACACAACATTGTTCACCATGTTCTACGACTCGTACCCGGCGCAGATGTTCGCGGAGTTATGCTAGACGACCAATCTTCGAGTACCAGCATAACAAACAACATATTTTATGATGTGAGTAGGAGTTATATTCACTAGACAACTATACAACGTCTTCAGCCTCATAAAAATGAATTATTGCCTGCTCCAGACATTGTAAATTATATTCTGCCCGATAAGTGAACGGAGAGGCATATAAAAGCTGTGCGTTTGTCTGATCAATGTCCCCAAATAATTGATCAGCGCTGTTTCTCCCAAATTACTTTGTTGGTCTTTATGAAACTTCACATGAGTAACTTTAATTAAAGCTACTATATAAATATGTTTTTATAAATTTTGATTTCACGATCGTTTGCTAAGAAATAGCTCTCGAGATTTTAAGAAGTATACTTTGATGATGGGTTAGGTAACATAGTTGATGGGTACTGTGCTTGTTTGTTAATATTTTCCGTAGATCTAGTTTTGATCGGATAATAAATATCAGAATCGAGGATTATAGGCTTAGTTTGGTTTTTGTATGTGCTCATTAACTAATCGACATATAAGTTTTCAGTAGACATTGACAGAGTTTTAAATACTATGCCGTTTTAGCTATTCAGCTTTGAGACTTTTGCTTGGTTTGATTTCATCAGTTATAATTCAATGACACGAAGAACAAGCATAGGCGCATGCATAATTATGTTTCTCAATGTTTG
>JAFMSR010000007.1:31178666-31209004 GCA_022818135.1 Saxidomus purpurata
TCACAAATTATATACAAAATGTATTATCATACCACGTGCACTTCGTGGTCCTGGTATGCACGAACGACGATACTGCCACGT
Source organism: Saxidomus purpurata (assembly GCA_022818135.1). Lineage (NCBI taxonomy): Eukaryota > Metazoa > Mollusca > Bivalvia > Venerida > Veneridae > Saxidomus > Saxidomus purpurata. The sequence continues at coordinate 31,178,748 of JAFMSR010000007.1, forward strand.
GAAATTTCAAGTGTACGATGTAGGTCGTGGTATCCGGGCAATAACTCTATATAAACATCTGCAGACAGAAAATATACTTTTTGCATTATTTGAATGGCGTAATATAAAGTTTCATTCATATATAACAAAACTACGAATATAGTTTCTACAGGTTAAGTTATTTATTATATTCAATACTCAAATCTTTGGCACACTTCTGTCAATATTTAAAAACGACAATAAATATTCCTAAGCAACGTTTGTGGCTGTCAATGTATAATGTAGCAGATTTAAGTCTATAAACTCAGGAACGTTTTCGTCGAAGCAATATCATGGTAATCGCCATCAAATATTTCTTTAGATACCAATATGAAATCGACCAAAATATTTGTATGCAATCATGTTATAATGTAAACTCTTTCAAGTTTTCGTTACCGTCGTGAGTATTTGTTGCATGTTCAGCCAATGCCACGGCCTTTTGCAGAGTTTTTACAGCTGATGTCGTCTGGTTTCTAAGTAGTAACAATTCTTTCATTTATACTGTTGAAAATACTTTTTCTGCAAATTATGTGTACATGAAAAATCTCCACAAATACCTAGTGTCATCGTGTAGTCTAAATCTAAATTTCCGGCTAAATATTACAAATATGAGTAACAAACAACTATTTGAAGAGATACAAATGACTTTTAAACAAGTTTACAAAATAAAGGACAAAATGTGAGTTAAAATTCAATATGCAATGGGAGATAAATGTTATAATAGTTTTATTCAGAACCCAAAATTATCTTGTTATGGCTCTTTGGTATATGACCAGAAATTGGTAACCTTTCAACCGCAAAAAAATGGCAAGTAGAATGTATTACATTATTTTGCATTGATAATTTAATCCGTAAGGCATCTTTTAATTGGATAATACGGCATGAAAAGTGCCAATGGTTTTATTATATTAGTACGTAAATACATGTAGTTCATATCTCTCAGCCTAGTATGGTGTTACCTCCAAACTAATTATGAATATAGAGTAATTATACTTTCTCGACCAGTGAATAACGGTCAAAGTTTCGAGTAACATATCAAAGATTAAGTTTGTTTTCCTGATGCACATGTCATGGTACGGACTTAGTCACAATTAGAGAGAAAATATCTAAGCGACCGGTTGTCTCAGTCGGTAGAGCTTTCGCCCTGTAAGCGAAGGGTCATGGTGCATATTTTTTCTCACCCTGTGACATTTGGCGCATTCTTACTGCATAAAGATATAACTTGATATGACTATAAAATCTAGCTACCCATCTCTTTCATATACTCAATAACGTGCCGACCATCTCCTTAAAGATAGTTCTTGTTTATGAAATGTGTTTGGTATTCTAATACATGCAGCATAACAATATACAAGACATGTATGTCGTACATATCGCATTATGTACAGTAAAATTTATTTACGCTGTGTGATCCATATAACCATGGTTATGCAGTGCATAAATGTTTGCATGTTATACAAAGTCCGAAATGTTCAGCAGATTTATAAATGGTCATAGTAGTTTTAACGTTAGACGTGGCGCTTTTACAGTACGATATGCAATTGAAATATATGTGATTACAGCTGCTTACATTCTATACAATGTCTTCTGTTAAATGCTTCTTGATTATAGCCCTATATGTGTGGTAGCGTGCCTTTGAAGGAAACTGCATGTATCACCTATAATCCGCACACATATAATGATATCTACCACATATTGATATTGTTTTCAAACATAATATAAAGAAATAATAGACTAAGTCCATTTTATTCACACAAGCACTGTCAAATCTTTAACCTTTGCATAAACATTGATTAATGGGCACTACAAATAACGTTTACACTACCACTACAAAAATCACAAAACTGCTGATATATCGGATATTGTACCACATCCTAAAAAATATAGTCACTTTATTTTATCTATTACATGTAACAAAGAATAGCAATAGTAGTAAAACGGTGTCATAATAAATTCATTTTCTACTGTACAAATTAACTGTAGTAAAGTATATATAAATATCATGTTTTGCATATACGGAGATTTAAAATTATAGATATACATGAACTGATACGACAATGGTGTTCCTTAGTTTTAAAGTAAGATAACATTGATAAAATAAATTATGCCCTAACACTACGAAGCGCCAACAACTAAACACATGCACAGAAGCTATTGGAAATATCAGCAGACATTGCTAATACATTTGTATCATCTGTACAATGGCAACTCTTTCGTCCAGTCCAACAAGTAAAGAACATTACAGACCCAAAACGTCGGAACCTTGCACAGAATAAACATATATCAAAGTAATAGCTTAAAATTACTCACCCATAATTATCATCAGACCCATGTGGACTCACGAATATGTGATTGTCTGCCCATTTGAAAGATGCAGTAAAGTAAGCAAAGTCAGAACGTTCGTCCACATGTTACAGTTTTACAATGTAGGAGGAAAATGTAAAACCTGTTCTATTCTCTTATCTTTTAGAGGAGCTTAGCGAAATGAGTGCAGTATTGCGAAGTTTGTACTGGGAATTTAACATATGTCTTTTGTTTATACTTACAACGACTCCTTTAAACATTGCCAAAATGTTGAATAGGAGAACAATCATGTAGAAAGCCAATTGTTTATTTTGTTTATAGTTTACTCTATTTTTTCATCACAATGAAAATGTTTAGCGAATGAGTGAAAATAAAAAAATTAAAGAAGATATAACCAAACATTTATACCATACTGAAGACGAAGAAGTATAATATAATAAATATATGTCTTCGACACGGGGGAAGCAATAATAGCGCATTATTCAAAAATAATAAGCGCTCCAATTTTAATTTAAGGTTGAGTTGTTGCAACTCCTTGATTTAGTAATGCGGACAGAGATATCATTATCTACTGGCGTCGTTCAGTTCATTCGTCCACCATACACATTTATAGTCAAATAAACGCTTGACAAAAAATGTCAAAAGTCATTAGGTTTACTAAGTAATTCATTTTATGTTGCCTATTCTGCATTGCTGGATTGGGAAATTTAGTAAAACTGCTGTCGTAAACTTCGTTTACATATAACAAAATAGTTTAAGTTCGCTAAGCGATGTTTTGAAAATACTCCTTCCGCTACATTTAAAATTTAATATCCTCTCTATAAATAGTTATCAGACAGTCAAGACTATATTTTATAATAGGACAAACCATTTCGTAGTCACTGCAGTATATGTTTGTAACAATGGAGTAACTAAGACTCCTCACGCCTTTTATACTCTGTGCTGGCAATATTTAATGACAAATGCAACATACAAGTATCAAGAAATAGACCTGGGTTGACTTCTGGACAATGGAATAATGGCAATATGATAATGAAACATTTTATGATTAATAACAGCAAACACTTCCTTACGTAATTATTTACTATCTCGCTTTTTATTAAACTTCCTTTTTATGTTTATTGTTGTGTTGACGTCGTCCATATGATATGACATCATTCAATTCGGATGACGAGCTTTAAAAAGAAATAAAATAATATCCAACAACTTATAAGAATAAATAAGTAATTCACAGTTCTTAGAGTAAAGGATACCTCTATTGATGGTGATTAAAACAAGGGAGTATTTGTGAACCACGTTATTTTTTTCTGTATTAATCAAAAAGAGAAGCAAGAGGTGTGTCCAACTAAAGTGTCCCCTTTAAATTGCAGTTCTCTCTCTCTCTCTTGAATGGTTTACAATGTGGGGTTTCTCGCTTTTAGTGTTGTCTTGTCCATCCGCTTGTTCTGAATGACTGTTCCTGGTCTGTGCATAGTACTTCATTTCGTCATTCATCCCCTCACAAATTAAGAAGGTGGAGCTAAGAGTGTTATTTATATAAGACAAACCAACACTGTATCATAATTGAGTAATTGTTGTATCAGTTGACTGCAAACAGAGGATTTAAAGTCTATTAGCTTTCTCAATTTTCATCAAATGTGTTTATTTCTATTGGTAAGAATAAACCATAATTTGTTAACCTTATATTTGTTAGCACATATTCCATTGAAAGCAGTAATAAGCCAACAACAGAAGTTGATTATCTCCGAGTTGCACTGGGTACATGTAAGTATCATTTTGTGAACTGCATTGATGTGTGCACAATTCAAAAATTCCCGGTCTGTCCTACTTTGTATTTCCGTCAGCACCGCGAGTCGACTGCTCGCGAGAAGTTTGTAAAACTGCTGAGTAAGGTTGTCCTGCACAGGGTTAAGATCATTGCACTGCTCAATTTGAGCTGGTTCACACGGCTCTGAAGTAGGCTCTGAAGATGCACCATTACTATTGACACTGGTATTTGACACCTAATTTTTCTTGATAGTATCAAAAACTCAATTGGGTACATCAGTATATCTTGAACCCTGCTTAATCTGGAGCCAGCTGGGAAATATATAATTTTCATGTGATACATGTACGTGTATTTACCACAAGTGCTGCATGATGAATTATTTGGAGACTTTTGCTACCAAAGGTCTTACGGGCCTCCTTGAAATCCGGGCACAAAGTCTTCTCAGCTTTAGCTTTTTCTTAAGGGTAGTCGCGCGAAAAGCTTATGTCAGTGCCTCTGAGTTTGTAGGCATTTTCCATAAGAACATCAACCTCAACACTCTGGAAAAATGGCGTAGAAGGTTTCTGGGCTTCCGTTTGACTGTAGGGTTTAGATGTGGTGCACGAGGCCTGATGACTCTGCCTAACATAAAAGCTCTAACTAGCACACACGTACCAGAATCCATATGAAATAGCAGTGATAAGTTGGACACAGTTGACACAGTCTGCTACACCCGAAACAATGAGATTTACCTGCCGGCTCCAGGCCTCAATGTCAATCGATTTATATTGAAGGAGTTTCATTCTATTGTCCGTGACCTTATGATTCGCACATTTCAGAACACTGTTGATTCAATGTTATCGATTCGGTATTTCAATAGACCTAACATAATCATATTTTCAATGATGAAGTTCAGTTTTTTATCTGCTGATAGTTGTTCAATAATTCCCATGTCCTTTGAGATCTGTGTTTGAAATACTGGTGGGGGTACATGCTCAATATGTTAAACCGATGCCCCAGCCGTTTACCTTCTTGCACGTTTCTTGCTCTGAACCTCCTTTAATTGCTCACCAGATATATCGCCTGTTCGTTTTTACTTCCAAATTGTCACTCTCAGTATCATCACTATCCATTGAACTAGAGAAGTTGTGATTTATTTTTGAATATTCACCACAAAGGTAAAACAAATCAGCCGTGTTATGTTACATTGTAAATATTGAACTAGTTGTTGAGGTAAAATAAATGTATTAAGACAAATGGTGTTGGCTTACTTCAACAGAATAGTTAATGTAGGAAAGGGGGATAAGAAATTACTGAACTTGAACCCAGAACTTAAGCCATTTACCCTGGCAACACAGTACAATTTGAACAAGGGAATTATTTAATGCACTCGGCCCTTGAACCCTGAGTGTAAAAAACTTATGACCGGTCTTTTAAATGGTCAGTGGTGTCGGTCATCCTAATAAATAAATTGAAAGCCCACGAGCTAAGTCAATTCAGAGGATCATTTGAAATCGAGCTTCCCCGGCAAAGGAGGGTCATCACAGTTGTTTGCAAAATTACATATTGCAGCAAAATTACTCTGTGTCAAATATATTTATTGTTCATATTTTGCTTGCATTTATGCTTATAACAAGGGCGATTTTCACTCCTTTTCATTTTACAATTTATGGAAGAAACGGAGACATTGCAGCTTTGGTTATAACATGGGTATTTGATTTTGTAGTCATGAGGTCAACATTCGGGCCAAGTGTAAAAAAATACTTTCAGGGGTTTAGGTGTAGTCTTATGACCTTTGATCCTGAAATTTGACCTTGAACTTTAGCAGACAATGTACGGAAACAAACTTGAGAAGTTATTTCAAATTTGTCTACGGGTGTAGACGGTACAGCCCAGTCATACAATACCAGAACATAACCATCAATTTCTAGTCCAGCTTATCTTAAAGGTAGCAACTAGGGTGCTTTGCATGACACACTTCTGTGGTATAGAAGTTATTTCAAAATCAGTCGCATGCTGAAGTTGCAGCCCAGATACGGCGTTCTTGTATATAACCCTGCATTACAGGTTTTGCACCTTAATTGTGATCTTGACCTTCAAAGTAGCTGCCTTTGGTGAGGAGAATGACACACCCTTGTGTTATGGGCATCAACTCATTCAAATATTTGAAAATCGGTCCATCCATATAAAAGTTACAGCCTCGACACGAAATGTGGACGGACACATAGACGAACAGATTACGGAGCACACCTATAGTGACTCTACCTATGTCGGACCTATCCTGACAATTTGGTATATGATAATCAACGCGCTGTTGGCGCTTAAGGCCTGTTGGCTTTAGATGGCTTGGTTGCAATGAACTCCGCATCTACTTTCTGAATCCATGTCTCCATTTTATGACGTCCCTATCGGGATTGTAAGTAAATTATACATATTTTTGAAAGAAATTTATTTTAGGTGAATATAGATGTAATCGTAATTACATCATAAATTTGAGAATCAAACTGTTAACTCTAATATCGAGCTCCGTACGCTCCGTAAATATCCGCACTTTTCATTGATATGCATATGAATATGATTATCTTCCGTAATCAGCGTAAGTTGATATTAAGATAGCATACCCCTTTTAGGCACTTTTTCAAACCTTGATATATTTACTACTTTCTGTCATAATCTACATCTGTTAAATGACTAGTGTACAAAATTTCAAGACATTTAACCGTTTAATTAAATATATATATATATATATATATATATATATATATATATATATATATATATATATATAAATATCTTTTTGTTGCCCCCATCCTACTAGAAACACTGGCATTATTTAAAAGTATCAATTTATGGATTTTTTTTCTAAGGTTTCAGAAAATATTGCAGGCAGTGTTGAGTTACAAAACATGTATTAAAAGTATAAGAGTTTAACACTGGTAACAAAAATATGCAATTATGCAAACAAAATAGGGGGTACAATTTACCTAATTTTGTCCCGAGACATAATATAACACATATAAAATTACAAGAGTGTACCAAAGATTCAGAGTAAGGACACCACTACTGGTTATGGAACTTTTATAAGTCATATATGAACTGCAATATAAGAAGAAATGAACATATTTTACCGTCTACCTTTCAAGATATTGAACTTTTAAAAATGATCAAGGTCAACTTTATAATGATAAAATTAAGGCATATTAAGACACAGTTCTCATTTGGTCGTACTAACGAATATACAGACATCATTAAATGCATTTTTCTCTCTATATCGGACAGAGTATTCCTTTCGTTTGACGTAGCGATAAATACATCAAGATATGGCGATCTTATATATCAGCTATATCACATATTTTCTGATACCATGATTGTTTAAACGTACATGTTTAAAGGGGTTACTCTTGTGCAAACAGTTGCGGGCAGGTTAGTCACTTTCTTTGTCTCTAGGAAAGGCGCAAACATGTTGAATGCTCCTTTACTCTGCCCTTTCAAATTTGATACAATATCAGAACCAATTTGATATTGTTCTTTTTTATACGATATGTAGGTTAATAAAATGTAGCATCACTCTTATATGAAAAAAAGCCTTTTTCCGATCAATAAAGTTAACAAAAGGATTTTTGTTTCAGTTGAACTTTGAATGTACATTGTATATTATTGACATTATCTAATGGTTCCAGTTATTTATCTTAATATAAGGGCGAATACGCCACACCCGTGCAATTGAGATAAAAATTGTGTTAGAATACATTTGTACAACGGTCGACCCCCGATGTTTTTTTATCTCGTACAAGTTTTAATTAAAAGTAAAGTTGGTAAAGATCGGTTCATTTTATCTTCAACATGTATCTAACAACTTAATTATACAATACCGAATTTATCTCAATGCGGCACAGTTGTGAAACATTCAGGGATAATACATTACCAAAGTGGCACGAAATATATGTTTTACTCTTTCCTAACTTCACGTTTGATAACATTATCTTATATCAGGATATGTCAGGGGTAGGTCGTGCTCGCAGTTGTTGGACGATAGAAGGCGGTTACAGGATATCGTGTATCCGATCCACAGTGTGTCCAATAATACACTGCTTGCTGAAGGCATGCTACTTCAAATGTATCTAAAGTGACGCAATAGAAAGAACTGAAATGTTTACGTTGTAATGTATATCAATTACAAGATTTATATCAGACAGAATGACCTTCAAAAGCTCTGTTACTCGGCTCGTGTATATTTTCTTATCAACATCATTTCCTAATATAATAGCAAAACAACACATGTCTAGATATAAATCCTTATGAATCTGCAATATCTTTGAAAAGAAACTATTATAACAATAGAATATAAACATTTTGTAAATTATTACCAGCTAAAAGTATTGTATCAGGTCCGACCATTGCATGGACCAATTAAATAACAAGTTTTATTCTAGCAAGATTAACCAGTGTAACTTTTCAAAACTGCAAACTGGTGCTCAAATACGGAATCTTATCAAAAGGACGACAAAGTGAAATCCATGTGTAGCTAGGCATACAAGACTTTTCTATTCCTATAAGTGAGATAGTATTTCAACTCAAGTTGCATGTTAACAACAAAAAGTAGATATCTGTTATGGTTACCCGTTCCACGATTACTTGCACCCCAAGCATCATAAAACATTGGTTTAGTCCCTGGCTGTTTAGGGCAGTGTTGAACATGGATCCAGCAACCAGCACCACTTGTTCGAACAGCTCCTATAAAATTGTTTACAGTTACGGTAATATCGATTTAATCATATGACCACTTTAAGCACTCACTGATTTATTCAATGTTGCTATAAAGCTACTTGTGTTACTTAAAGTTTCCCTATTTGAAATTATATAGGAATATTAGATCCGTTTATTATATAAAATTGCTAATGACCCTAACGACATCAGATTTATATATGAAAAGGTGTTTATCCATGATCTGTCACAAGTCATACTATGTACCCTAAAAGGCGTTCTGACATCGAATGGTATTTCATTGGTTAAAGATATTCTAATGAACATAGTACCCGTGGGACTGAATATTGATGTAACTGGATGGTTTTTGATATTCTTATGAACATAGTACCCGTGGGTCTGAATATTGATGTAACTGGATGGTTTTTGCTTTCTCCACACCAAATCCATTCAGTATGTGCCCGAGACAAACACTTTTCCTCATTATGTGTCGCGTTTTGATGTTGTTCAGCCCAACTATCCCTAGATATTCTTCCTGTAGTAAGCATATGCCCATCTGAGGGTCCCCACTGTTTTGGACACCCATACATAGCCATATAACATCCATCTCCAATAAGCGTTGTTGCTCCTGATAAACGACATTTCACATTGATATCAAAACGCTTTATTCATATCAAAAATATCGTAACGGAACTAGTAATGTAAAAGATAATTTCTTAACTGTGATCTATCTACAATAGAGAACATAATCTATCTACTATTAGATCACACCACAGTAACAATAGCGCAACATAGCAAAAGTGCCATAATACAAATCAGATAGAGTAATGTACGCCTCCTCGAAATAACGTAATTATTATCTCAAACAGTACTCTATCTATTACTTATTTATTTAAAAACCAATCGAATCCTCAGAAGAAAAATATAACTGCTGTCGGAGCGGGACTGCAGTAGAAACAAATAAATACTTTTTCAAGACTGTTTAAGGAAATTTTAGAACAATTACATTGATTCCCTAGTAAATGTTTACTCTTAATATCTAAAGGTTACTAGAACTGAAAACAACTATTAGCACAACTCGATTACAGTTTCCGTCGGACTGTACAATCTTTGTATTACATTGTACTTTCTAGACGTTAAGCGAAGCATTCATGTAAAATTGGCTAATATGGCAAAAGAAAGTACGTTCTGAATTAGCTTGTATTATGTTATGACCATACACATGTATTCCAGCCTGATTGCGATTATCTTACACAGCTAGTTTATGGTGGGAATAACGCCTGCGACATGACATGCCACAAATTCAGCCACTTCTCTTCTAGATTTTAAAAAAAAATGTTCTTAAAAAGGAGAAAAAAAACACAACATTTTTAAATACGTACAATCATGTAGGCAGTACCGAAAATGGATCATAGATCGGTTCGTTGCAATTTTTCACCAATAGACCCGTGATTTATTGTGAAATGTCAGCATAATAGCCACAAACGTATGTTGATTCTACGCCAAATAGCAGGCATGTCACAATTAAAAGTAATTGCGTAATTTTAAGTAGACGAATGCAATGTCCCAAAGACATACATCGTATGTATTCGCTTGACTAAACGAACCGAATGAAGCATAGACAAAAACAATCAACCGTTTTACTCCGATCATGGACACATTGAATAGTTTAACAATTAATTGTCATAACGTAAAGAATATATACCTACCAGAGGGACCATATATTGCTGCAACTTGTTCATTAGCATGTGAGCCACAATACTGCCACACGACTACAGCCCTCTGAAAGCACATTGTTTCGTTGTCAGCAGCGTGCTCGTGTTTCTCGCCGTATGTATCCCTGTAGGTTCCTACAGTTTTCGGATGATCAGTGCATCTAGATACACTTAACCAACAGCCTAATAGACAAATATACCTTTCTTATATAGATTTGGATATATCCATAGAAAACGCTTCAGTCTGTGTTTCTGAACGAAAATGGTTGTCTTGTATTAGCACATTTATAATACTATAACTGGCTTGGGACTGGCGGAACAAAATAGCAAAGTATCTTAACATGCATCTTAAACATTTATATAAAAGACATATGCTATTCAGCTTTAATAGCTTCAAACTAAATCACATAATCGTTTGTGCTTTAATTTTTCACAAACCGATGTTATAATATTATAAATTTAACGTTTCAATGCCGACAAGACGGACACTTTCAAAGAAAGTGCAATCTTACTATGAAATAGCTGGTGCTGTCACTTTTCGCAAACCCTTATTATTAAAAAAGCAGTTTGATTACTATGCATGTTAAACTAGATTGGTGTTTAGTAGAACACTTGTGTCGCCCTCTTTCGCTTTGTCAGAATAACCAATAATTTTGTGACAAAATCTAAGTACAAAAAGGGGCATTACTCTGTCAAATATGACCTTGACAAACAAAAGCGGCATCATGACGCTTATGTCATAAGCAATACAATTTGAAAGTTTGGTGAAGAAATCTTAAGAAATGGCAAAGTTATAGCCATCATTAAGTTTTCGTGACAAAATCTAAGTACAAAAAGGGGCGTAACTCTGTCAAATATGACCTTGACCTACAAAATTTGGCGGCATCACAACCCTTTTGACATAAGCAATGCAATTTGAAAGTTTGATAAAGAAATCTTAAGAAATGGCAAAGTTATAGCCAACGTTAAGTTTGTGTGACGGACGGACCGACGGACGGACAAAGCGATCCCTATGTATCGTCTTTTCTCCGAAAGGGCGACACAAAAACCGTATGATTTATACTTTCATGGTCAACTAATCGACGATTGAAATACACGTATCCCTACCTTCTTTTGATACATTGTATAATGTGTCGTCTCGTGATCCATCTGGTAAATATGCGGGTACAGGAGCGTCTGTTACAGGCGGAAGTGTTGTACAGACACTGGAAGCTGCGACAGTATTCACGATATTTGAAACGGCTACAAATAAAGAAATATGGATTGCATTAAGTTGTTCATTAGTGGAATAACTGTCATTCAGTTATAAAAAACGATTGTTTTCTGAACATAGATTTTAGAAATAACACCATACATATTTGCAATGTACATGTAAGAATAATAAATAATGATCTACAAGGACAGATTTGACACGTATGTTGATACAGTAGTCGGAACATAACAGTTGTCACCATTTGCGTATATCGTACGTATAACGTTCGTGTAACGTGCGTCCGCTCATCGTGTATTTTATCAATCGTATATCTTGTACATTTGTATCATATCGTATCATTCATCGTACAACGTGCACCATATACGATACACGATACACAATTCCCGACGCACGATAGGCCTATACGGTAAACGATTTTTATGTTGTATTTTATCGTGAATCTTTTCACATACGTGTACATCTCTGCAAAAAAGTGCTAACTTCACATTACATTTTTTCATTCGTTAGTGTAGGTACCGGCAAGAATTATTTCCGGGACAGTATACAGCTGATATATGAAATTTAATTCCATTTTATTGACGGAATGTCAAATAATTCATCAATATCGAAACTGCTGTTGTTACGGCATTCTCTAAACTACAGTAAACAAGGTATGCCTGAACCGAAAACCTATATCGGCGGGTGGGGGTATGATGTTACCAAGTTGTTTTTTAATAGCTAAGTGAATATAATAGGACGAATCAATACAAAATCGGTTAAAACCTTATAAAAAATAATAATAAAACGACTTTATTTTTCAATTTATATTTTTTCATTTACAATATTCATTATCTCAGTATATGATTTATCAATTTATTCAACAAAGATAGATACAATTTTATAAATTATCTTTCAATGAGTGTTTTATGTTTTTCGTGACTTGCTTTGAATACTTAATTACAAAACAAGTGCTCACCAATTATAGCGCGTTCTACTAATAGTATTAGAAGCGAATTAATAGCAAAGTTAAAAGTATTTCTATCACAATATTGTAACTGGTAACAATAAGTTAATCTTTCAACAATACCGTAGTTGAGCCGCCGTGGCGCAGTGAAAGCGCGTTCGCCTCAGGATCGAAGAGCCCCTGGTTCGATCCCTACCATCGCCTTGTCGGTAGTATCCTTAGGCAAGACACAAATAATTCCACATTGCCTCTCTCTCTTCGAGGTTGATTCTACCAGGAACTGTCTGAAATGATTTGTCTGTTCGCTGTCACAAAGACAAACGGTCAGTGTCTTTCGTGAAGAGTTGATTCAACGATTGATTTAACGAAGCACCTAGACGGCAACTATTAATTTCCCCCGCTTTCTCGCACTTCGGAAATCAATTCCATGCCAAAGTTACTCACACATGTTCAAAGCTGACACTTACAGTGAAAATATTTCGCACCTATGAAAACTGTGGATCCTTAGAAGTTAAAATTCGTCCTTTCTTTTGTGAAGGTGCGAAGCTTCTTATCAATCTGATTCTAAAACTGACTAAACTAATTGTAAAAATAATAGTACAACAAGTTCAAATTCAAGTTTATTCAGCATACTCAGCAAACATTTGCCTTTGGCCATTTACATAATACCACATCAACGTATGGCAAAGACAATACAAAAAGTCAAAGCATATATATAAACAAGCATAAAAGAAAACATACTTAGATCTAAAGTCTCTATAACGAGGACAGCATAATATAAAATGGTATCAGATTCTACAACATTTTGTGTACAGATTTTACATATTCTATTCTCTATTTACAATAACTTTCCAAGTTCGGTTGTGTAGCAATATTATTGCGCCATTCCTGTATAAATTGATCTTTTATTCTAATTTTAATAGCACTATAATTATTAACAGAAGTATCAAATTCTAATCTAATATTTGTGAAACCAATATGGTCATTTACGGGATGCATTCTATGAGGCCATCCAGAATTTACAGTTCGACACAAATCTTATTCTTATCCTATACAAAATTAATACATGTAGGTAAATCTACGTTTTTCATTATTTTTAACCAGAAATTTAAAGAACTTTGTTTACATAAACAGACAATGGCAAACGTCCAAGTTCACCGTATTCAGCATAATTTGCTGTTTGCTTTTTCGCAGCTAAAATATATTTACAAAATCGAATATGAAGTTTGTCAACATCCTTATAATTGTACACACCCCACACCTCACAACCATATGTCAAAATTGATACAATCATTGTTACAGTATCAAAAAGAGCCAGATAGGTATAATATTAAGATTCACTCTATCTGATTTTTGTAAAGATGAAGTGCTTTAACAGCATCAAAGAGCTTACCATTACGAATAAATTTAAACCGAGATATACAAAATTGTCAACAATTTCAAGCTTTTTATTATCAATATAAAAATCTGAACATCTATTTTTATTTCGTTTTTCACACACAAATTTTAGTTTTGCTTAAATTTATGACTACTCCCCATTTCAGCTAAAAATGATATAAGTCATAAATTTGAGCCTGTAAACTTTAAGGATCGGTAGTAAAAAGAAGAATATCATTGACGCCTATAGTAAATTTAAAAAAATCTGATAATTTTATATTACATTTGTACTAGAAATTTTTAAAGAAGACTGTACATTTGAATACACACATTTTATCATATTGGTTATTTTACAGCTTAAGCCTGATCGGATTAATTTTGTCCATAAGAAATTTATATTAATTGTATCGAAAGCACGTTGATAATCATAGCACACACCATAGTTTCGAATTTGTTGATAGAACCTTTTGGATAATCGAGTGTAGAATAAAAGTGGCATCAGCTGTAGATCGACCATCACCGATACTGTATTGATTAGCACAATATATATTTTCATTTTCACACCACTTGTAGTCCGTATATCGTGTAGCGTGCGCTTTGTATATCGTGAGTATCGTGTATCGTCCTGAATCGCTTATCGTGAATTTACTGTACGTGCAACGTGCGTGTAACGAGCGTATATCGTACGTACACCGTGCGTGTATCGTGCCCTCCGTGTGACAACAATTACGTTCCGACTATTGTATACGTTCTAACTAAGATAGTTATATTGAAAGGTACCGAGTTACCTCACCTCTATGAAGGTACGATGGTCCAGCATTAAACCTTGGTCCGACACTATTTGGTGCAGGCACTTGTTCAAAGTGTACATGGTTAGCCCATTCAGCTGCATAGCATTTAACTCTGTAATCTCCAATGTCAATATTAAAATGATCCGACAGACTGCAAAGTGAATGCTGGTTAGACTCATCTTTCAACTGAACTGATGTATCACATTTTCAAAAATCATTGAAAAACAAATAAATGGGAAAGATACCTAAATGGAATGCGCCAAATTCAAGATAGTATAACACATTAACGTGTCAGGGACAACCGTGATTTTGCCTTTTTTAAGGAATTACAGAATGTTATACATGTATTGTACATTTTAACACTAACTCCATTTCGTCTCATATAAAAGAAGAAGGCGTTATATCACAGTATGTACATGAAAACCACTAAATAAAATTTAATATAAAAATGATTCCTTTAAAACAAGATCATGCAAGTAATGCCATAATTATAGAAATGGGGAGTAAAAGTTCTGGGAACAGCATAAATGTTATTGCGTTGTCTGGCGATCTGGAAAGTCACTCAGCTTAGCGTAACAAACTAATTCATCATTTTTTCCAAGTAAACGTGTGAGAATGGAAATATATTTTACTTTTGCGTGTTTTTTGTCGTTTAGATGCTTCATAATTAACCATTCAAGCCTTCGGCCTTCGAGATTAGACTACTACAAAGTGATAAACTAACCGGTTTATCACTCAAAAGTATAATCTATTTCCTAAACAAATGCCATGATGTCAAAAAGGTTGCAATAAATAATACGCTGAGTCTGTTTGAACCGATGACTTGGATTAATAACAACTCTGGCTATTAGTATAAGCTCTTAAAATTTAACAATCCATTTCCTATGTATCAATTAGGGTATTAACAACTTGGGAATAATGGTATTAACGTTATATGAATGTATTATACATTGTACTTTTATACTGAAATAGAAATATATACATTTATTCAGCGAGCTATTGCGACTGTTTGTGTATCAATTGTTAATAGAAATTAATTGTGATACTATTTATCTACCGATAATTTCGACAGTTCAATGTAAAAATCATGAACTATAATATTTAATTTAAAACAATTTTTTAATTCAAATTTTCGCCTTTTTCAAGAATTTTTCATGCACTTTTACAATTTACATGTTTAACCATCTTTATGACAAGCTTTAAAATGAAAAACAAAACAAAGCATCATGAAATCAGAATTCCTAATGCCGTAATTTACACCAGACGTCGTAATGATGTTTCCCGTACTTAAATTTGAATTAAAGAGTTGTTTTAAACAAAACAAAACATTTATACTTATTATGCCCTTAGGAATATTTTAAAGACTTTATTGTATAATATTTTAGTTATGGCAAATGTAAATTGAAAAGAAATAGTAAATTTAAAACAACTTACAACTCCTATTTCCGAAATATTGAAGTACCTCGGCTTCTTATATTGGTTATTTGAATAGTGAACAAATTCTCTGTGTAGATTGTTGAAAACAATGTTTTTAACAATTTGATTTCCTGTAAGCACAGAAAAAAACATTTCTTTCAGTAAACACACAAGCTGATATAATACAGACCGCAACATAATTTTTCAAGACATCTTCTGATATACAACAGTTTCAACAAAATAATATGTCAAAGCAAGCAGACAAACCAATATTTACAATTCAATCATTCTTGAAAATAGTTTGATCGAAAGTTTGTAGATTAAAAGCATTTATGCCAACAATGTGTACATTTTGTATCTAATCGATTCTTAAAGGTTTTGTGTGCCGAGATGAATAAAATTTAAGTTGAATAATATATTTGTCTATTGCGATAATTATAATAGGAAACGAAGTGTCAGCAAACATAATTTGCTCGTTTGTAAAATATAAAACACTCTCTGACTCAGCATATTACAGAGTTGTATGTTAGAGTACCATATTACCTTCAGGTAAACTTGCATTTTTCAGGTTTAGATATGCCAACTGTGGATATCGCAGCGTCCACACAGAATTGTTATATGGAACAGCCTGAAAAAAAAGGATGGGAAAGTCCTGAATTTATAATAGCGTTATTAATGCATTCAAAGGAATTATGGATTTATCCTGTATCAGCTGTATAACAAATACATTTATCATTTTATACTAGCTATATCAAGACTGGGATACTAAGTTTGGAATATTATCATGATTTGCAATAAATATTTTTCTTCAATTTATCACTGATGATGAAGCATACAATGTACATGGACCTGATGTAGATGAAATTATTTGGATATTCACCGAACTCATCAGTCAGTATTTGCTGTTTTGTGTGACCACTGTGAATACCGCTTATTTGCAACAAAGGTATAAACTGATATTTGACATCTTTTAACAAATATAACAGTTTCATGATTTATACGGTACATGTCAGGCTCACCGAAAAACCGTACTGTTCCGAATAGATTATTTGCCCGCGCTTTTGTAATTAAGAATAAATACTAGGTCACGTTACTAACGATAGACCAATAAAAGCGTATGGGTATAATAAGTCATACAATGAACACTGATATAATGTACAAATCAATATTGTCCATAAATTGCAAATCATGACTTAGCAACAAGATCTTTAAGTTTAACTAACCACTTCATTCTTTTTCTTTTCTTTTTATCTTTTAGTATTCAATTTCCAATATACATGCATATACACAACATAACATTGTAATGTAACATAGTTATTTTAACACTTTATGTAATATGCATATACAGGTGTTTTAATAAAAAAGAATTAAAGAAGAAAGGAGTTATATTTTGGAGAACAAAAAGAAAAGCCAAATTATGCATAAAGGATCAGTAAAGAAAAGAAAACTTTTGGAGGAAAAGAGAATTGAAAGTATGATATCCCTTAATGAAATCGGTATGATGGGTGTCAATCTTGATATTATTGATATTATGCTGTTATATTATGTTTGATTGTTTCATTCTTTTTGTTGCGAAAGTGTTGCGATCACACATTTGTATTTTGACTTTTTACCGCCTGTCTGTTGTCATTTTTTATAGTTTAGATGTTGTGTTTAATCTTCCTTGGCGTTACTTTTCCACACGAATCTACGTTTCAAAAAGGAATAGTGGATAAGCAATGAATTGTTTAATTACATTACATTTGACCTGTTTTAGTATTCACTAACATAAGCTTTAACATTACATGGCAACTATTAAGTAAGGAATAAGATTCTACTCACTCGGAGACGGGGAATGAGCCAATGATCATACGTATGTCCAACACCTCTGTTGTCAACCTGCATGCTGTACCTTGTTGCATTGTACATTATGTTGTTTCTAATCACATTAAATCGCCCTCCTCCAATGTTTACATGAACAGAGTTCTAGAGAGAATAGCATGACACTTGGTTTGTTGCTTTCAAATAAGTTTGTTGGTATTATATAATAAAACCTTTAAAGTTACCTATCTTCATTTAAAGAAGCATGCATACGCTGATTTAAAACCAGGCTTAAAGTGTTAAGTTATACAAATGTATCGTCGTTTTGTGTCCTTGATCAAGGGTCTTTTATCATTAAGCAATGTAAATAATTACAAAATAAATGGAAATAACGTAGATTGGGGGCTGATAAAACAGCCTTCTAGGGATCAGGCAAAACTCTTATGTACGTCATGGACTCGATGTTTTCATTTTCTGCATTGAATGCATACACTTATTTCGTCTCGGTAAATACTTTTATAGACTAATGTTTCGGTCAATATAAAATTGTACGGACCTGTTAAAAATTGATACGGATAAAGTGATAAAAGGTAGTGAAAATATGCGAAAATGAAAGAGGAAAGGCGTCTTGAAATCTGGTCAACATGTGGTTTTGCGGGCCCGGCACGTGATCATTATCGGCCAATCAGGATTAAGTATTTACGATAGGTAGACGATTTTGTTTGTTATTGCAAACAGAGTAACAATATATATGGGTTGTGTGAAACTTACATTGCATTTATCTGCACTGTATTTTATCAGCCATATGTAATGCATGCATACATTCAGGATTGGGGTTTAATAAAGATTGCTTAATGAAAAGAAAACAACATTTCAGATCTGTTATTCAAGATATTGTTAGCTAAATGCAAAATTTTGATAATTGTATGTATTTGACATCAAATATGTTTATAGTCAATATTCAAATGCTTCGTGCATTTAAGTTTTCGATATATTATGACACGATCACAACATTGTAGTATAAAGAATAATGAATTTCGAATTGTATTTGGACAAAACATTGCATGCTACCATACCAAGGTATCTATGCGAAATGTACATGTATATTGTCAACATCATGGTACATGTATATGTACAATTTCGAATAAATGTCTCTTTCTGTTACCTTCTTGAAATAAAGATTTTAATATTATTATTATTATTTTTGTTGTTAGTATTGAGAAAAAGTGCAAACATTGCCAAATATAGTAACGCATGTGCCTTTGTGTGGTCCCAGTGACATTGAATAACTAATAATTGTTAAATCAAATCAAGCAAAAGTCTCAAAAACGGCAAAGTATTTTAACTTGTATCAAGGTCTACTGAAATCTTACATGCCTAGTAGTTATAACCAAAGCGCTGGAGCGCTGAAGGCCTGGGGGCTATAGGTTAACTCCCCGAAAAACAACTTTTGACCTACGTGTTTTGCGCTGAACCTTACATAAAGCGCGGGTCGAAATGTGCAGAGGACGAAATTCAATATATGACACAGAATGAATGATTCACAAATATATGGGTGGCAGGGAAGTTTGTTTCATTATAAAACGTACGTTATATGAAAAATAATCACATAGTCATCATTATAAATTGTTTAAGCCAATAAAAATAATTCGATCTGCGCTTTGTACAACTTCAAGCGATATGATCTGATGATGTGGATCGAAAATTATTGTGTACCAATGACAAGACCTTGAAACAGAAATAAACAAAGCAATACCAGCAATGGAATATTAATACAGTACTGTACAATGTGTATAACAGAGAAAACCAAAAATGATTCTGGGTTACCTTGTAGTTGTAATCAGTGAAACCGTTCACTGGGCCTCGACATGCAGCGTCCTCGATAAATGGCGGGTGAATTTGATCACGTTAGTTCCTTCTCGGGAATGTACGTAAATTATATCTTTTTTTAGAGACATTTATTTTTAGGTAAATATATATGTTATCGTTCGTAAATAACAAAGTTATCAATGAAATAACATCGGAAATATGAAAATCAAACTACAGACTCTTTTATCGAGCTTCGTACGTTTTCGTAAATTTCCGTAAATATCCGTACTTTTCCGTGATATGCATATGATTATCTTCCGTAATCAGCTAACAGCGCATTAATTTCTAAAACAGAAAAAAATGTGTAATGCAGCCCGTAAGCTATATACCTTCCTGCAGTCGTTTGAAGTTTTATGTACTATTTTTATTTGTAACATGTTCTTATCATATGCGGCATTCAAACAGAAGATTGATCTGGTCTGTCTTGCACTACTTTCGCATAGCGCATGTTTACAGTTGTTATTCGCACATAGCACGGCTAAAATTCTTGCAGGGTTTGAAATGTGGTATACTAACTTAGGCCTTGGGGACTTTCAGTCCCCAGGCCAAAAATGAGCACATACAAAACCAAACTATACAGACATAGTATTTCGTTTAAATCCCTTTTTAGTGTTTATATCGTACACATGTATGTATGTTTGTATTTCACATATACTGAATAAATATGTTTAACATAATTCTGAAATTAATTATCCGATCAAAACTAGATCTACTGACAAAGCGAACAACCTATCTCAGTACCCATGAACTATGTTAAGTGGCTTTTAAACCGAACCAATGTACATGAGAAAATAGTACAGTCATCGTCAAAGTATACTTTTCAACAATTGAAGATTTATTTCTAAGCCAACGATCAATAAATAAAAAGTTATATAGTAGCTTTGATTAAAGTTACTCGTGTGAAGTTTCATTGAGATCAACAAAGTAATTTAGGAGAATAACATTGTCAGTAACCTTGATCCTTACAACCTGGCAAAATCACAACAATGCCTCTCCCTTCACCTATCGGGGAAAATATAATTCATAATATTTGAGGTAAGGGACCGTTTCATTTATTAGAACAACGTTTTATGACTACCAAAGCCTATTGTTCAAGATTTATTTTCTTTTTATGGCTAAGTCAACTGCCTACAAACATATTCACAAACAAACCCACGTGTCCCTTTGTGCAAACTAGGTCAACCATTGGACACATGGATAATCCAGCAAATGAATTTTAATATTATTGTAAACGTATAATTTTAAGGTCAATAATTCATTTATCAGGCTGAGAACGTTGTACAGTTTTCTCATGAATATAACTCATACTCACATCATAAAATACGTTGTTTGTTATGCTGGTACTCGAAGATTGGTCGTCCAACATAACTCCGCGAGCATCTGCGCCGGGTACCAGACGTAGAACATGGTGAACAATGTTGTATCGTATTACATTTCCTCTCTTTGAAAAATCATAAATTTGTATACTGGCTACCAAAACCATTTGGAAATGATAGTAGTATGACATTAACAAACAAGAAGGCCACCTACATGAGGCGTTGATCTACTTAGAGATTAAAGTTTTATAGGATGAATTTAAAAAATACTTGTTAAAGTATTAAGCATTATATTTATGCAGCTCGACTCCCATTGGCGCATACGATCTGGTGTTTGGTCTTTGTATGATTGGAGAGTTTCAACTGTTCAGGCAATATATATGATGACATTCAGGAAAGGCGCTACTTAAATTGCATTCTTACTGTTGTCCAGTCCCGTCCGGTGAAAAATGCGCCGCAATCAGAAGCATTCACACAAACGTGGTGTATCAGGTTGTTTTCCATCATTATATCGTTACCCTGTAGGAAAATATAATGTTATAAGATAACAGCATAGTTACACCTTGGTTTATGAGGTTAAGAATGCTTCTGTTCTATCGAACATACAAGTCAGTACTAAATTCGAAACATTTTAAATCTGCAAGTAGATGAACACACGTTTGCCTGTTATTTCAAGAGTATCAGTTGACTAGTTGACTTATTATTCCGAAGATTTGCCTTACAGGTAGGTATCCGTTTGATATTGTCTTACATAAAATGCAGTCGATATCCTACCAGGCACATATACATAAAAGGTTTATCTGTAAAATAGACAGATCATTGACATTGTATTAATTCATATAACAATCGATTCTTTCACGATAAATACCGGTAAAAGGAAACCAACTTGAAAATAAAATAGTATGAATGTACTTAACTCATAGGTAATTGCTACACTTTGTCCGTCATAAAGGTGGTTATACCTTATCACGTGACCTACACCAGTAACACGGATTCCACGACTCTGCGTGGCTTCAACTCGAGCGAATCGGTATATTTCGTTGTTCTCGATACTACTTCCTGATGATTCTAGAGTTGTTCTATTGCCGCCTTTGAAAGATAAACAGTCCCTGACTTGTCCATATTTCCCAACAAAAAGCAAATTCTATTTTATTAATATATAGATAACATTTGATGCTATGAAACAGTATCCATGGCCGTTGGATAAAGCATGCGTAATGCTGAATACGCTGTGTCATTTATGCTTATTTCGGAATGCATAAAATTTCACTTTTGAGTTCACAGTCAATGAAAATATTCTAAAGATAATGTCCTAGAAGAAGTGAGCTAAATCTTACCATCCATGTAAATCCCTCCATCACAGTCATAAATAAGACATCCGCTTACAGTGCAAGACCGAGAGTCTCCAGACAAAATCACTGCAGACGCTCCTGTAGAAAATAGTCGAGTGTTTCAATACGAGGACTACATACACAATTACTATTGCTTTAAACAGTTGAGGGTTACAAATGTAGCCTGCATGTCCGAAAAGCGAAGTTTGTTAAGGGCAACGGTAATTTTAATCAGGAAAGACCCTTTTAACCTCTGCATTACTTGCATAAAAAGAAAACCTCGTACCTTCAAAGGACATCATTGGAACATAACGTGTGTAAACAAAATGTACTTAAATTGAAATTATTTCGCGTGAAACAATATGAAATAAGTCAAAGTCTATATACCTGTGTTCCTGATCTCCATTTTCGACACTCTTATATTTTGTACACTTACTCCTTTGATTCCAGCCCCTCTACAAACTTCCAATGTAAAACCACTTATAATGACGTTGTGTACATTTTTTTTGAGTCTATCAAAAGAAAAAAAATAACGTTTTTTTTTTTGTACATATCGACCACTCTAGTATGATATTTAGTTTATAGCAAGTATTTACCTGAAATTAAACTCAACAGCGTCAAAAAGATATTGCAAGTTGTGTCTTCTATCTGTACATTGTATCATATCAAAATCTGTCTCGTGACAATTTTTAAAATACAAAGAACAAAATCCAAATAAAGATGCTGTAAACAGAAGCATTCATATTTTGCTATTATTAATACGTGTTTTTCTAAAATTACATCATGGTTAGATTATAAATGAACCTCAGAGGAATCGTATGAACCATTTTTAGGTTAACAGGTAATCGTTACATTTTTTCATTTTGAAACAATTATTATATTATAAGTTGCAAACGAATAAAAGTGTAGAACATTTTTTCAAACATTCCAAAAATAAAAAATTATGCACTTGCATGGTAAACTAAAGTTCATTTTCCTTCACACATGACATGTGTACGCTTTGTGGTCTAAACTTAATAATATAGGAAAGCATTTATACGTAATTGTGAAAACACTAAAATTAGAGGATGCACATATCGATGAAAAACTATCCAGGGACTGCTTAATACATGTACATTCATGACATACGGAAACTAACAAATGCTTGTAGACAACTGATTGTGAATAATGTAGAGCAACTTAATATTGCTGAAAAACCGTATCGTCAAAAAGAAGTGAAGAGGAAACAGAACTCAGGAGGATATGAGAGGCCCTGATGTGCACCGATTGAAGCATAACAATCCAGGCAGTTTAGGTATCACAAGCATACATGTCCTGTATAGTTAATACATCCTAATTAATGGTACACCCATTAAAAGTGCATAAACCACGTTCTTTGTACGTTAAATAGCACACAGATTATACACTTTGACATTCGAGCAAATTTACAAGACACGTAGGGAAAATAAATAGTGAACCAAATGAAAAAACATGATCACTGTGTACAAATTTCTAAAGCAAATAAATGGAGGTAATGTTTTGAACATTTCTCTAGCTTTAACAGACACAGGGTAAATTAATCAACTTAAAGCACATGACTTACGCTATACAATCATTGATTAACGACACGTAGATAAGATCTGGATCCGTTTCATTACCGTTGCTATTTGGCAGCCAAACATATAAATTTCCATTGCCATTGTCCATATAATATTCTCCCTAAGTGTATATGAAGAAAGATGATTTGTTGTCCTAAAATCACTGAATTATCAACAAAAAAAAGCAATCGTTCTGTCCTCACTTTAGATATGGATAATTTACTCAAACATTTTTTGAAAATTTTGCAAAAATGTCTAAGAAATCCTTTAGACTACAATGTAATACTCAGTGCAATGCCCAAGTCAATGATTTGTGTGCTATACTAAGAAGTCTGGTTGCGATTCGGGGTTTTTGATTGCCCCAGTCCATGGTCTGTGTGCCATAGTAAGAGGTTTGGTTTCAAATCGAGGTCTTTGACTGCCCCAGTCCATGATTTGTGTGCAATACTAAGAAGTCTAGTTTCGATTCGAGGTCTTTGACTGCCCCAGTCCATGATTTGTGTGCAAAAGTAAGAGGTTTGGTTTCGAATCGAGGACTTTGTCTACCCCAGCCCATGATTTGTGTGCTATACTAAGAAGTCTAGTTTTGATTCGAGGTCTTTGACTGCCAACAGGCCAACTAGCAACAATTTTGCACTGTTATATGCAAAACCTAATTAATTATCAATAAGTTAAATAAAATTGCGATTCATACATCTTACATACATCGGGTACTAGCCCTGATATTTACATTTGTTTAATTTGAAAATGTATAATTTAAACCATTGCGTTTGAATAATAACCAACTTCACATACACCAGGAAATACAGAGGTACGGAAATAGGCAACGTGCTAAATAATACTGAATTACCAGGTTTGACACCAAAAATATCACTTCACCCGAGAAATTTATGAATAATAAGTGTCCTCACGATAATTAATGTTTCGTAGAACTTTAATGCATACTGGTTGATCTAGAGCAGACAGGATATTGATAAAACTGAAGTATCCACCTTGTCCCGTATTTCTTGGGTCGTTCCAATGACCTGTGAAATAAAAATGTACGTAAATAAACACATATGTTGTCATCGTCTAAATTAGATATAATTATATTTTAAAGTTTACGACTCTACTTTGAAATATCCGAAAATAATAATTTTGGAGAATAACGTGCGAAATATACATTTGGTTGATAAAAACGTAACAATTCAGCATTATTAGAGCCCAGGCTGTGATGGAAAGCAATCTAAATGTAAACACCAAACATACACGCAAATGAAAATTTTATGATATTATAATTATATCACTATGAAAAACGATACTGGTATATGTTATAACTTATAATAAATGCAATTTGTAATAAATTGCAAAATATAATTATCATGTTCTGCTGTTTCTAACCTAGTCTTAGCCCATAGGTGCTTCGGTGGGCAAGAGTAACTGTCCTGCTAACAGTGTCAATGGATTTCACTCTTATTGCCTGGTTTGCCCAGCCGTAGTACCTTAAAATCAGAAAAATTATTCATCCAACAATAAAATATTATTTTCTTAAGTTTTGTTCAATTTCCTTCTTGAACCAAACGAACTAGCTAATCCTCGTGTATTCTTATTGTACCTTTGTAAGAAATTTTGTCTCAGAAATCTTGAAACATTGTATTAGTTAAAGTGTAAGTTAAAGATAACTCCTCTTTACAACTTTACAATCTCTGACAATGATTCTAAAACAGCTAATACGGTTATTTAGAAAATATTTGCTTATTTGATCAGCATTGGTTAAACAAGTAAAAAAACAAAAATAATATCAAACAGGGAATGCCACGTACCAAAAACGCAGCCTCCCCAAAACGAGTAAATGCCTATTTCAAATGTTTAGAAATAATAAACACAGACGTGGCCCAAAGATAAACGTGAGTTTTCAGCTCATTAAATGCGACATCGATGAGAACGTGTTATTCAATCCTTATTTATACATGTAGTTGTTGAATTATGCAGGGGCCCTTTAAGTTTGAAAACTAGTGTTTCGAGGCATTTGTGGCCGGGTTGTGTCATAGAACACCACCGTGGGTTCTTTCTACAACGCTTTTCAAATCAGAACATACTTTACAGGTAGCTTAAGCAGTCTGAGCAAAACATCGCAGTTATTAATCAACACTATGATGTGTGTGTATAGCTAAGACTACGTTGATGGATATGCCATCTAGAATAATAAAAATGTGACCAAATGCTGGTCCATACCAGAAATATCGTTAAACCGACAGTTGATAAAAATATTTTCGTGGTGATGCAAAATGGTGAAAATGTTATAAAAATAAAACAAAAACAACAACAAAAAAGCACATTAAACGATACAAATCGACTGTGCAAACATTTCGGTTACTGTAAATTGTGTAACATTTGCGATGATTTAATTTTCATTATTTTCGCGAATTTCAAACTCAACTAACTGTAAAATATCGCGAACGTTTCATTTCACATAGATTCACTTTAACAAAATTCTCCTTTCGCGAATTTAGTTGCGAAAAGTCTGTCTGCTTACAAATCGCGAAATTTTGTCACGCGAAATTTTGTCACACGAACTTACACAATTTAAAGTAATTAACAGATGTTAACTATACGCAAAACTTATTCTTGAAATATGCATTATGGTTAATGGTCCCAGGCAATTTTATGTTGCTGGATTAAAGCGGTGTTCCTCTGTTGTCAATGAGGTCTTTTTACATACCAGTATCCGCGGACCCATGGTTTAGTTTCATTTAGCCATGTCTTAGGAATGGTAGCGTTATCTCGTACCGTTCTGACCATCAAGGACATCTACGATATTTATGAAACCCTGAAAAAAGACGACAATGATTCAATACCTTAACATTCTATACAGGTATTCAATGCATATAGAAGTATATCCTGCTTCTTGACAGAAGTCGTCATAATTAATGTATAATTATATTAAAGGGAGGTAATCTTGAAGGCTGAAATGTCACACTGCTTAGAGCTTTGAGTCAAACCTTACGTAGGCTTTCTTTATTTTCAACTTGCACGAATGCCGAAAACCTTTTTCCATTTATTATAATAAGTGAAATATTTCCTAAGCCTTGAATGATGTTTCAGCACGGGTAAGTAGTTTGTTCACACAGGAATTCCAGCATACCGCACTTATAATAAATCATACAGTTCTCTTTGAAATCTAAATTATCATTTCATGTACATGAAACCTACACGAAATACAACGTACCTCATCGGGCCATCTTGAGAGTCGTAGAGGTTGTCCATTGTAAAATTCTTCGAGCGGCGCTATCCTATGCCTTGAATCGCTTTGCCTGCCCAGGTAACCATAGGAAGTAATTCCCAAATCGTGTAAATGTATTACACGGACCTTGCCATGCAAAATTTGCAAAATATCCAAGATGAGAAAAGTTATAATTATGTATTTCGCCATTCCAAATTGTAAAAAGACCCATTAAAGAAACATGGTACTTATTTATAATTTTACATTGTATATGTGTTTATTTACAAATACTTTTAATAGCATGAATATAAATGTTAAAGTTCGTAAAGATAACAAGAGTACATTAAACTCATTAACTTCGTTACATCTTTGTTCACAAACGAAAAGCGACTATTTGTAAATAAATTTGTTAACTAAAACATTTATTAATTAATTGATAACTAACTGAAACTTTATATCAATTTTAATTAATTAAGTGTGAATCAATACAAATCACACTAGTCTTCATCATTTTTAAAGATATCATCAAATGACTCAGATAAATAACCGATTGTAACATTTGCAGGCAACTGAAATTACGACAGCTGTTGACATACGTCAGCAATATACGTCAACCATACACAAACTATTAATATATTAATATTGAACACACATGGTTATGAGCACTCCGTGGAATTATTGCCAATATATCTTTGTCTGTTACACTTTTCAGAAATTTGACCGGGACGGGGCGACCCCCAGTCTGAAAATTATAAACAAAATATGTCTAAGAAGCTGAAATATTTCTGCAAAAATTAGTCAGCGACGATGTATAAAAGACAGTAAATCAACAATTTTAACATTCGGCACAATCCATATTGACAAAGATGGTGCATGGCAGAAGCCAGGATCTGACCAGCATCACCTTGTTATGCAATGCAAGAACGCCTTATACTAGTGCTACGAATGTGGCATCACAAACAGCAATTAGTAAAGCATGTGCACATTTATTTACTATCCGCGTCTTTAATAGCCTTCTGTTTTGCAGCGCCCTCAGTTTTCTCCTAATCAAAGCCTGGAAAGTTTCATGTGTAAGCATTGTTATAGAGTGATCTAAGACTTAAACAATTTAAAAGCTTAATTTTGAAAAGACTGACATCTCTGTGTATAATTCAAATAATACTTTCACAAGTTATATACAAAATGTATCGTCATACCACGTGCACTTCATGGTCTTGGTATGCACGAATTACGACACTGTCACGTGAAATTTCAAGTGTACGATGAAGGTCGTGGTATCCGGCCAATAACTCTATATAAACAACTGCAAACAGAAAATACACTGTTTGCATTATTTAGATGGCGTAATATAAGTTTCATTCAAATATAAGAAAACTAAGAATATAGTTTCTACATGTTATGTTATCTATTCTATTCAATACTCAAATCTGTCAATATTTAAAAACGAAAAGAATATTCCTAAGTATTGTTTGTGGTTGTCAATTTTTAGTTAAGAAACAAGAGGGGAATGTCAAACGTCTATAAACTTAGAATGGTTTTCGTCGAAACCACAATGGTGATAGCCCTCATATATTGCTTAAGAAACCAATACGATATCAACCAAAACATGTGTATACAATCATGTCATAGCGTAAACTCTTTTAAGCTTTCGTTACCGTCGTGAGTATTTGTTGCTTGTTTAGCCAATGCCACGGCCTTTCGCAGAGTTTTCACAGCTGATGTCGTCTAGTTTCTAAGTTGTAACAATTCTTTCATTTATATATTGTTAAAAACAACTTTTGTACATAATATGTGTACATGAAAAATCTCCACAAATACCTTGTGTAACCGTGTAGTCTAAACTAATATCCGGCTAAATATTACACGTATGAGTATCAAACACATATTTAAAGAGATACTGACTGATAATTGACTAGTAAACTAGTTTACAAATAAAGGACAACATGTGAGTTAAAATTCAATATGTAATGGGATATAAAATGTTATAATAGTTTTATTCAGAACCCAGGGTTATTTTTATGGCTCTTTGGTTCCAATCGGTAGCTTTTTGGCGTAGCCGCATTAAACTCGCTTTTGACCGGAAGTTGGTAACCTTTCAACCGACAAAGAAATGAAGGATGTGTAATATTTTTTTGCATTGAAACATTTAATCTGTAAGACACCTTTAGATTGGATATTGATAATACGGCATGAAAAACGTCAATAAAATACTCTTGCATTTTCAGGTTTTAGTGAATGGTTTTATAATTTTAGTAAGTAAATAGTTTATATCTCTCAATCTTATATTTTGTTACGTCTAAGCTTAATATGAGTGTAAAGGAATTATACTTTCTCGACCAGTGAAAAACGGTTAAAATTTCGAGTAACGTATTTGATATGAAATAAAAACAAAGATTAACTTTGTTTTCATGATGCACATGACATGGTACGGACATGGAATCACAATTTGAGAGAAAATATGTAAACGGCCGCCTAGCTCAGTCGTTAGAGCATTCGCCCTGTAAGCGAAGGGTTCCGGATTTGCATCCCGATCATGGTGCACATTTTTTCTCACCCTGTGACATTTGGTATTGTAATAATTATAAGTATACTGTATTTATAATTATAAGTATACTGTATTTATAATTATAAGTATACTGTATTTATAATTATAAGTATACTGTATTTATAATTATAAGTATACTGTATTTATAACTGGTATTGTTAATACTATAAGTACATTGTATACCGTAATTAATAACTGGTATTTGGTAATATTACAAGTAAACTGAAATTAATTACTGGTATTGTCAATATTATGATATAAACGTAATCAAACATTGGTATTGTTAATGTTATAAGAATACTGTAATTAGAAATAATATGGTAAATGTCGCTAGGAAATAACTGGTATTGTTCATATTATACGAATACTGTACTTAGTTTATTTGTAAA
>JAFMSR010000007.1:31209504-31235562 GCA_022818135.1 Saxidomus purpurata
GTTTCAATACGAGGACTACATACACAATTACTATTGCTTTAAACAGTTGAGAGTTACAAATGTAGCCTTCATGTCCGAAAAGCGAAGTCTGTTAAGGGCAACGGCAATTTTAATCAGGAAAGACCCTTTTAACCTCTGTATTACTTGCATAAAAGAAAACCTCGTACCTACAAAGGACATCATTGGAACATAACGTGTGTAAACAAAATGTACTTAAATTGAAATGATTTCGCGTGAAACAATATGAAATAAGTCAAAGTCTATATACCTGTGTTCCTGATCTCCATTTTCGACACTCTTATATTTTGTACACTTACTCCTTTGATTCCAGCCCCTCTACAAACTTCCAATGTAAAACCACTTATAATGACGTTGTGTACATTTTTTTGAGTCTATCAAAAGAAAAAAATAACGTTTTTATTTGTACATATCGACCACTCTAGTATGATATTTAGTTTATAGCAAGTATTTACCTGAAATTAAACTCAACAGCGTCAAAAAGATATTGCAAGTTGTGCTTCTATCTGTACATTGTATCATATCAAAATCTGTCTCGTGACAATTTTTAAAATACAAAGAACAAAATCCAAATAAAGATGCTGTAAACAGAAGCATTCATATTTTGCTATTATTAATACGTGTTTTTCTAAAAATTACATCATGGTTAGATTATAAATGAACCTCAGAGGAATCGTATGAACCATTTTAGGTTAACAGGTAATCGTTACATTTTTTCATTTTGAAACAATTATTATATTATAAGTTGCAAACGAATAAAAGTGTAGAACATTTTTTCAAACATTCCAAAAATAAAAAATTATGCACTTGCATGGTAAACTAAAGTTCATTTTCCTTCACACATGACATGTGTACGCTTTGTGGTCTAAACTTAATAATATAGGAAAGCATTTATACGTAATTGTGAAAACACTAAAATTAGAGGATGCACATATCGATGAAAAACTATCCAGGGACTGCTTAATACATGTACATTCATGACATACGGAAACTAACAAATGCTTGTAGACAACTGATTGTGAATAATGTAGAGCAACTTAATATTGCTGAAAAACCGTATCGTCAAAAAGAAGTGAAGAGGAAACAGAACTCAGGAGGATATGAGAGGCCCTGATGTGCACCGATTGAAGCATAACAATCCAGGCAGTTTAGGTATCACAAGCATACATGTCCTGTATAGTTAATACATCCTAATTAATGGTACACCCATTAAAAGTGCATAAACCACGTTCTTTGTACGTTAAATAGCACATAGATTATACACTTTGACATTCGAGCAAATTTACAAGACACGTAGGGAAAATAAATAGTGAACCAAATGAAAAAACATGATCACTGTGTACAAATTTCTAAAGCAAATAAATGGAGGTAATGTTTTGAACATTTCTCTAGCTTTAACAGACACAGGGTAAATTAATCAACTTAAAGCACATGACTTACGCTATACAATCATTGATTAACGACACGTAGATAAGATCTGGATCCGTTTCATTACCGTTGCTATTTGGCAGCCAAACATATAAATTTCCATTGCCATTGTCCATATAATATTCTCCCTAAGTGTATGTGAAGAAAGATGATTTGTTGTCCTAAAATCACTGAATTATCAACAAAAAAAAGCAATCGTTCTGTCCTCACTTTAGATATCGATAATTTACTCAAACATTTTTTGAAAATTTTGCAAAAATGTCTAAGAAATCCTTTAGACTACAATGTAATACTCAGTGCAATGCCCAAGTCAATGATTTGTGTGCTATACTAAGAAGTCTGGTTGCGATTCGGGGTTTTTGATTGCCCCAGTCCATGATCTGTGTGCCATAGTAAGAGGTTTGGTTTCAAATCGAGGTCTTTGACTGCCCCACTTTTTTTTTTTTTTTTTGTTTTTTTTTTTTTGTTTTTTTTTTGTTTTTTTTTTTACCCCTTTTCCTATTTTTTTTTTTTTTTTGTTTTTTTTTTTTTTTTTTTTTTTTTTCTTTTTTTCCTACAAACCAACAATAATATAATTTTTTTTTTTTAAAAAAAAAACTTATTTAATTTTTAAAAATTAAATAAAATTTGGGTTTTTTACATCTTACATACATGGGTTTTTTGCCCTGTTATTTACATTTGTTTAATTTGAAAATGTATAATTTTAAACCATTGCGTTTAAATAATAACCATTCATACACCAGGAAATACTCCCCCAGAAAAACAGAG
Organism: Saxidomus purpurata; assembly: GCA_022818135.1. Classification (NCBI taxonomy): domain Eukaryota; kingdom Metazoa; phylum Mollusca; class Bivalvia; order Venerida; family Veneridae; genus Saxidomus; species Saxidomus purpurata. The sequence goes on from JAFMSR010000007.1 coordinate 31,211,719, forward strand.
GTACGGGAAATGCGCCATCGGCAACGTGCTAAATAATACTGAATTACCAGGTTTGACACCAAAAATATCACTTCACCCGAGAAATTTATGAATAATAAGTGTCCTCACGATAATTAATGTTTCGTAGAACTTTAATGTATACTGGTTGATCTAGAGCAGACAGGATATTTATAGTAATTAACAGATGTTAACTATACGCAAAACTTATTCTTGAAATATGCATTATGGTTAATGGTCCCAGGCAATTTTATGTTGCTGGATTAAAGCGGTGTTCCTCTGTTGTCAATGAGGTCTTTTTACATACCAGTATCCGCGGACCCATGGTTTAGTTTCATTTAGCCATGTCTTAGGAATGGTAGCGTTATCTCGTACCGTACCTCTGACCATCAAGGACATCTACGATATTTATGAAACCCTGAAAAAAGACGACAATGATTCAATACCTTAACATTCTATACAGGTATTCAATACATATAGAAGTATATCCTGCTTCTTGACAGAAGTCGTCATAATTAATGTATAATTATATTAAAGGGAGGTAATCTTGAAGGCTGAAATGTCACACTGCTTAGAGCTTTGAGTCAAACCTTACGTAGGCTTTCTTTATTTTCAACTTGCACGAATGCCGAAAACCTTTTTCCATTTATTATAATAAGTGAAATATTTCCTAAGCCTTGAATGATGTTTCAGCACGGGTAAGTAGTTTGTTCACACAGGAATTCCAGCATACCGCACTTATAATAAATCATACAGTTCTCTTTGAAATCTAAATTATCATTTCATGTACATGAAACCTACACGAAATACAACGTACCTCATCGGGCCATCTTGAGAGTCGTAGAGGTTGTCCATTGTAAAATTCTTCGAGCGGCGCTATCCTATGCCTTGAATCGCTTTGCCTGCCCAGGTAACCATAGGAAGTAATTCCCAAATCGTGTAAATGTATTACACGGACCTTGCCATGCAAAATTTGCAAAATATCCAAGATGAGAAAAGTTATAATTATGTATTTCGCCATTCCAAATTGTAAAAAGACCCATTAAAGAAACATGTTTATTTACAAATACTTTTAATAGCATGAATATAAATGTTAAAGTTCGTAAAGATAACAAGAGTACATTAAACTCATTAACTTCGTTACATCTTTGTTCACAAACGAAAAGCGACTATTTGTAAATAAATTTGTTAACTAAAACATTTATTAATTAATTGATAACTAACTGAAACTTTATATCAATTTTAATTAATTAAGTGTGAATCAATACAAATCACACTAGTCTTCATCATTTTTAAAGATATCATCAAATGACTCAGATAAATAACCGATTGTAACATTTGCAGGCAACTGAAATTACGACAGCTGTTGACATACGTCAGCAATATACGTCAACCATACACAAACTATTAATATATTAATATTGAACACACATGGTTATGAGCACTCCGTGGAATTATTGCCAATATATCTTTGTCTGTTACACTTTTCAGAAATTTGACCGGGACGGGGCGACCCCCAGTCTGAAAATTATAAACAAAATATGTCTAAGAAGCTGAAATATTTCTGCAAAAATTAGTCAGCGACGATGTATAAAAGACAGTAAATCAACAATTTTAACATTCGGCACAATCCATATTGACAAAGATGGTGCATGGCAGAAGCCAGGATCTGACCAGCATCACCTTGTTATGCAATGCAAGAACGCCTTATACTAGTGCTACGAATGTGGCATCACAAACAGCAATTAGTAAAGCATGTGCACATTTATTTACTATCCGCGTCTTTAATAGCCTTCTGTTTTGCAGCGCCCTCAGTTTTCTCCTAATCAAAGCCTGGAAAGTTTCATGTGTAAGCATTGTTATAGAGTGATCTAAGACTTAAACAATTTAAAAGCTTAATTTTGAAAAGACTGACATCTCTGTGTATAATTCAAATAATACTTTCACAAGTTATATACAAAATGTATCGTCATACCACGTGCACTTCATGGTCTTGGTATGCACGAATTACGACACTGTCACGTGAAATTTCAAGTGTACGATGAAGGTCGTGGTATCCGGCCAATAACTCTATATAAACAACTGCAAACAGAAAATACACTGTTTGCATTATTTAGATGGCGTAATATAAGTTTCATTCAAATATAAGAAAACTAAGAATATAGTTTCTACATGTTATGTTATCTATTCTATTCAATACTCAAATCTGTCAATATTTAAAAACGAAAAGAATATTCCTAAGTATTGTTTGTGGTTGTCAATTTTTAGTTAAGAAACAAGAGGGGAATGTCAAACGTCTATAAACTTAGAATGGTTTTCGTCGAAACCACAATGGTGATAGCCCTCATATATTGCTTAAGAAACCAATACGATATCAACCAAAACATGTGTATACAATCATGTCATAGCGTAAACTCTTTTAAGCTTTCGTTACCGTCGTGAGTATTTGTTTGTTCACCAATGCCACGGCCTTTCGAATCACAGAGTTTTCACAGCTGATGTCGTCTGGTTTCTAAGTTGTAACAATTCTTTCATTTATATATTGTTAAAAACAACTTTTGTACATAATATGTGTACATGAAAAATCTCCACAAATACCTTGTGTAACCGTGTAGTCTAAACTAATATCCGGCTAAATATTACACGTATGAGTATCAAACACATATTTAAAGAGATACTGACTGATAATTGACTAGTAAACTAGTTTACAAATAAAGGACAAAATGTGAGTTAAAATTCAATATGTAATGGGATATAAAATGTTATAATAGTTTTATTCAGAACCCAGGGTTATTTTTATGGCTCTTTGGTTCCAATCGGTAGCTTTTGGCGTAGCCGCATTAAACTCGCTTTTGACCGGAAGTTGGTAACCTTTCAACCGACAAAGAAATGAAGGATGTGTAATATTTTTTTGCATTGAAACATTTAATCTGTAAGACACCTTTAGATTGGATATTGATAATACGGCATGAAAAACGTCAATAAAATACTCTTGCATTTTCAGGTTTTAGTGAATGGTTTTATAATTTTAGTAAGTAAATAGTTTATATCTCTCAATCTTATATTTTGTTACGTCTAAGCTTAATATGAGTGTAAAGGAATTATACTTTCTCGACCAGTGAAAAACGGTTAAAATTTCGAGTAACGTATTTGATATGAAATAAAAACAAAGATTAACTTTGTTTTCATGATGCACATGACATGGTACGGACATGGAATCACAATTTGAGAGAAAATATGTAAACGGCCGCCTAGCTCAGTCGTTAGAGCATTCGCCCTGTAAGCGAAGGGTTCCGGATTTGCATCCCGATCATGGTGCACATTTTTTCTCACCCTGTGACATTTGGTATTGTAATAATTATAAGTATACTGTATTTATAATTATAAGTATACTGTATTTATAATTATAAGTATACTGTATTTATAATTATAAGTATACTGTATTTATAATTATAAGTATACTGTATTTATAACTGGTATTGTTAATACTATAAGTACATTGTATACCGTAATTAATAACTGGTATTTGGTAATATTACAAGTAAACTGAAATTAATTACTGGTATTGTCAATATTATGATATAACCGTAATCAAACATTGGTATTGTTAATGTTATAAGAATACTGTAATTAGAAATAATATGGTAAATGTCGCAAGGAAATAACTGGTATTGTTAATATTATACGAATACCGTACTTAGTTTATTTGTAAATATTCTCTTGATATGGCTATGCATCACACAATGCAAATGTATACAAAGTACAATGTATATGGTAGCATATGTTAGTATGGGCTGGTGGCCTTAACGCAAATAAAAATGTTTGAGTATTCACATGTAACAAAGAAAAAGCAATATGTAGTGAAACAGTGTCACAAATAATTCATTTTCTACGGTACACGAGTTAACTACAGTAAATTATATATTAAAACATCTATTGCATATACGGAGACTTAAAATTATATGTATGCATGTAAAATAATGATACGACAACGGTGTTCCGTAATTTTAATGTAAGATAACATTGATACCATAAATTATGCCATAACACCATAAAGCACATTGGAAAAGGCAACAGACAAGGCATGTATAATCTGTGCAATGGCAACTCTTTCGTTCAGACCAACAGGTAAAAGAACATTAAAGACCCAAAACGTCGGAACCTTGCACAGAATAAACATATATCAAAGTAATAGCTTAAAATTACTCACCCATAATTATCATCGGACCCATGTGGACTCACGAATATATGCTTGTCTGCCGCATTTGAGAGATGCAGTAAAGTAAGCAAAGTCAGAACGTTCGTCCACATGTTACAGTTTTACAATGTAGGAGGAAAATGTTAAACCTGTTCTATTCTCTTATCTTTTAGAGGTGCTTAGTGAAATGAGTGCAGTATTGCGAAGTTTGTACTGGGAATGTAACATATGTCTTTTGTTTATACTTACAATGACTCCTTTAAACATGGTCAAAATGTTGAATAGGAGAACAATCATGTAGAAAGCCAATTGTTTATTTAGTTTACATTTTACTCTATTTTTTAATCACAATGAAAATGTTTAGCGAATGAGTGAAAAACAAAGTATGAAGAAGATATAACCAAACATTTATACCATATTGAATACGAAGAAGTATACTATAATTGAAATAAATATATGTCTTCGACACGGGGGAAGCAATAATAGCGCATTATTAAAAAAAAGTAAGTGCTTAAATTTTCATTGAAGGTTGAGTTATTGCAACTCCTTGATTTAGTAATGCGGACAGAGATATCATTATCTACTGGCGTCATTCAGTTCATTCGTCCACCATACACATTTATAGTCCAATGAACGATTGGCAAAAAAAGTCAAAGGTCATTAGGTTTACTTAGTAATTCATTTTATGTTGCCTATTCTGCATTGCTGGATTGGGAAATTTAGTAAAACTGCTCTAGTAAACTTCGTTTACATATAACAAAATAGTTTAAGTTCACTAGGCGATGTTTTGAAAACACTCCTTCCGCTGCATTTAAACATTCTGTCTATAAATATTTAGGATGGTCTATGCTATATTTCATAATATGACAAACAATTTCGTAGTAACTGCAGTACATGTTTGTAACAACGGAGTGACTAAGACTCTTCACGCCTTTTATACTCTGTGCTGACAATATCTAATGACAAATGCAACATACAAGTATCAAGAAATAGACCTAGGTTGACTTCTTGCAACTGGTTAGTTCTATGTAGATTTTAGTCAATTTCATCACACATACTTCTTTACATAAAAATACGACAAATCTCCATAACCAACAAATTTGGTCTCGCAACGATGGAAATCACTGCGTTTTAGTTCCATGAATGCATCTAATTGAGTTCTCCCAATATAAAGTCTAGTTAAGTTTAAGTTTGCTGAGCAGTCGCACAGCTACAAATGTAACAATGGAATAATGGCAATATGATACTAAAAATATCATGATTAATAACCTAAACCGCTTGCTTATCTCGCGTTTAATATGACTTCCTTTTTTGTTTACTGTGTTGACGTCGTCTATATGCTATGACATCATTCAATTTGGATGACGAGGTTTAAAATGAAATAAACTAATATCTTAAAACTTATAGGAATAAATGTCAATTCAAAGTAAAGGATACATTGTACCTCTATTGATGGTGATTAAACAGGAGAATATGTGTGAACCACGTTATTTTCTGTTTTAACCAACATGGAAGCGAAAGATGTGTCAAACTAAAGCTTTTAATTGCAGTTCTCTCTCTTTAATGGTTTACAATGTGGGGTTTCTCGGATTTAGTGTTGTCTTGTCCATCCGCTTGTTCTAAATAGCTGTTCCTGGTATGTGCATAGTTCTTTCTTTCGTATGACATGTATCATCTTTGTGAAACAAAATATCTGACACTTGGTCAATAGTTAGGCTAAAAAGAGAATGTGTAAAATGTACCACAACCCATTCTTCAGTTTATGTTGGGTACACATTAGCTGGTGGTGCTCCTAGGTTTAAAATAAGGTATATGGTAAATGTCGAATATGTAATATATGTTCATAAATGCTATATTGCCTAAGAATTTCGTGTTAGTCCATTAAATATAATGTGTAGTTTTCCTCAATGTGATACAAATAATGACAAAACAAGAGCTGTCACTCGTTAGTGACGAATACCCCCGAGGTGATGTATCACAGTCTGTGACTTAGACCTTCAAAGTTTGGAGCCGTTTCTTGCGAACTATTCTTTATCTCTATGTGCTGAAAATTTGTGCCAAATTATTTTAAAATCCTTCAATGTATAAGAAAGTTACAGTCTGAACAGGAAAGATGTGTCTACCTTCATCAAACTTTATTATAATTTTTTGAAACAGGAGCAAATATTTACCTATTTATTTTCAGTGTCTTTTACTTAACTATATTCAGATTGAAATGGCGCACCCTAGTCTAAAAGCACTTTTAACATGATCATAGTATCATCAACCATCAATCAATCAAAATTGTCAATCACACCAAATTGGTCTTTGCAGAATTCGGACATCAATTGCCAAATTATGGCTATTATTATCTTGTCATTTGCCCCTTCAAAAATTAAGAAGCCGGAGCTAAGGATTTTTATCAATATAAGACAAAACCAATACTATATCATAATTGAGTAATTAATATCAACTGACTCCAGAGGAAGGATTTAAAATTTATTAGTTTTCTCAATTGTCATCAAATGTGTTTCTATTCGTTAGAATAAACCATCATTTGTTAACCTTAACGTTGTAAGCACATAATTATTCCATTGAATGCAATAATTAGCCAACAATAGAAGTTGATTATCTCCGAGTTGCACTGGGTACATGTACATGTAAATATCATTTTGTGTATTGAATTTATGTGATCTGTCCTATTTTGAATTTCCGTCAGCACCGCGTGTCGACTGCTCTCGAAAACTTTGTAAAACTGCAGAGTAAGATTGTCCTGCCCATGGTTAAGATCCTTGCACTGCACAATTTGAGAGGGTTCACACGCTCCTTATTTGCCTGATTGACATTAAATGGGACGATTTCACAAACATTTGCAGGTTAAGGGCCTTTGCCTCTTTCCTGAGGACTGCACTCGTTGTTTCGCTCACTGCAATTGCTCATACTATGTTCACTATGGAAGGCCGTTTGTTCATTATTTTCCTGGTTCCCCTTTAAAGGTAGGCTCTGAAGATGCACTATTACTATTGACACTAATCACACTGTTTTTTAACAAGCTCACTTTTTTGACTGGCTCAGTCCTATTACATTTAAAACACTGACTAGATTAAAAAGTGATATACCAAGCGTATGTATCCAAGCATTACACAAAAAAATGAAAGAGTACGTTAAGAATGATAAGACATAAACTAGAACAAAAAGTGACGTTTGATGGCTTCCTAAAAATGCAAAAATCTGTAATATTACGTATCAGCTTTGGCAAGTTATGCGAAATACTTTTTACCGAATCCCATCACTTTGGGAATACAAAAACAATAACTGTCATTGAAATTTAATCTTGATGGATAATCAAGATGGGGACAAGAATTTACCATTAACCTTGTTCAATGATTGTGTAAGGAGTGTACAGGATATTTAATGATCTCAAATGTAATCTAGAGCTATTCCTGACTGAACTTTGAAAACATTTGGTTAAACCTTTTATCAACTGGTAACCACTTTAAATACCTAAACTGTCCTGGACCAACATGAGTCATAGAATCCATAGTCAAAATGAATCTCACTAATTTATTTTGGGTTGCTTTTCAACAACTGTGTCTAACCTTGGTATCAAAAGGAACATGCATAATCGACGTGACACTGGATGAGGGATATAACCAATAACTTTCTGGTATGTTGTGTTAGAAAATTACTTTTGCTATACAAAACTTTAACCTTGCATTGGCTTAACTAATTACTGACCTTTCCATAGGCTCACCAGACAGGTTTTGGTCCAGAGTGGCGCCAAGATATTTAACTGAATGGACAGCATCATTAAGCTTGTTATAACATGTTATTTCCATGCTGGATTGAGACTTTAATTTTGGTTTTCAGCCAAACAAAATGGACTCTGTTTTGCCTAAATGTAAAGATGACTTGTTACAAATAAGCCATTTACTGACTGTTTCCAGCCCACTGGTTAACACAGTTTCAATCTTGCTTTTATTTTAACCTGTAACCAATATGCCAGAATCATCAGCATATAAAAGTACAAATGTAATTTACTTTTACCACTACTGACATGTCATTAACGTTAATTTAAAATAAAAAAGTTCCAAGTATGGACCCTAGAGGGACACCACAGGTGATATTAGATAGCCAACATTCAGACAGACATAAATAGGTCAGATATGCTTGTTTAGCGTATTCTAGATCACCCGGGCTATAATATAACCAGAAACTAAATAATCAACAACAACCTCTGCTATTAGTACATTTGTTTAGAGTGACTTATATTTGGAAATTATCTTTATTTAATTTGAATCGTATCTAATTAAGGTGTTTGAATAAAGCTGTTACATTGAATATTTTGTCTATTTTAAATTGAGAGATGATTTTCTAAGAAAAGAACAAAAGCAATTCAGTTAAAAAAAGTGGAATAAGCAATTATTGCTTGACAGGACTTAGTCAATTTCTTAACACAAGACTATGTCTTGTAATGGCACTTACCTTAGAGGCAAGTGCACGTACTGCCGAAAACTAATAGTGTCATCGTTTATATAGAAAGTAAAAGAAGTCATGAAATTCTCCAGCCCAAATTTATAATGATTGATTAGGAGATGCGTAACAAGTTAACTGATGAAAGGAGTTACCTTATAATTAGATCTATCAACCAATGAAATAGATCGATACAGAAATCTTGACTAATCTAAACATCTGCTTTATAAAACTTCAAAATGGATGCGCTCATTACTCTTAATAGTGACGAGTGAATTGTGATAAAAAAATCAATGAACTGGTTTTTTTCCTGATTTCAAAAATTATCTCAGAAATAGCAGAATAATTTTTCAAACAAAGAGTAACATATCAATAGCTTTATGAAAATACTTGTAAACAGTTGAATAAATGTATCACCTCAATATATAACCGTCTCCCTTAGTGTAGTGGTTTAGGTAACTGCCTTTGGAGCAGGAGGTCGAAGGTTCGAATCCCAGCAGGGTCCGCTCTGATATGACCGATTGGTGAGTCGCCAGTTAGTTAAATAATGGTTACCATATGCCTACCAGCCTGGTGCCTAGAAATGAAAGATGGGATCCGGGCGGTAAATGTGCTCAGAAAAGTGTCTCATTAGACCGATATTGCTGGCCATAGGGGTGACACTATGATAAACAAACACTTTTATAACAATATTATAACAACACCCATCGAACAATTCACTCAATCCATCGAGCTCTCGAACCGGTCATGAAATAACTCCATAACCGGGTATTATTGTCTCCTTTACTCCTATTCTTCTTTCCTCCACTTATTCTTCTTTCCTCTTCTTATTCGCCTTTCCACCTCATCTTGTTTTCTCCTTGCTCTCTCCTAAAGGCTATCCTTTCCTAACTGGGTGACATAATTGGTTTGATAACCCTCCAAACACTCCTTTACTGTGAGTTCATAACTGTTTTTTCTTCTAAAAGATGACGCCCCCAGATGGTGTTAAGCGTCATTTTCTGTCACTTATATAATCGTAGAGGACATATTTGAACTGTTTCTTAAATGGCTCATATTTTTTAACCCAGTGTTTATTAGAATTGCTGTATTTCTTGTAGAAACCGACGCAACCCGGAACTGGGCACGTGCTGCCTTCTATCGGCCAAATTTGTCGTTAACTGTTATCTACTCGGAAGTGAGCTTAAGCCATATTGACTTTCTGAAGTATAAACCTAAAGGTCAATACATGTACATTGTATGTATTTTTCGAAGTCAATGCGAATGTATACTTAAATAGTCTTATGTATGTTTATTTTACTATGTTTTAGACCTATTTAACCAGCTATAGTAATTATAATAATAACACACAAGTAAATATGTAACTGTTTACTTCTTTATCGTGTCGAATAATTAAAGGGACGTAAATCTGCCAGCCTTATTACTATAACAAATAATTCTGCCTTATTACACTTTCTAGTATTATAAGCTTTTTTTATTCCATACATATGTAACTTGAAATTGTATATAAATTTTCAGTTACATGTATAACATGAACGAAAGTCGCAATTATATATCTACATAATAAACATATAACCAAACATCACAGATTGAGGCTTAGAGACAACATATAAATATTGTAATTCCAATAAGATTAATTTTTAACAGTTCATATTCTGTTACCGAAGAAGAATGTTGCAAAGTTATTTAATCGCATTAGTACAAAGCAATGTTCAACTTCTAATCTCGCCGTTAAAAAAGGTTATATTTCAATCTTATCTGTCTGTTGAAATGTTATAAAAATTAATCACATGTGTAATAAATTATAATTCGTGCTGACAGTTATTTCAGAATAAAAAGAAATAATTTGTAAATCAATTCTCTTAATTCCAATTTGTTTTTTTGTGAGTTCTTGTCACGTTTCACAAAATTATTCTTTAAGATGATAAGACAAGTATCATTTTAACTTTGATCATCAATTAGAATGTAAAACATTTTATTTATACGCAAGTGTCGTAATTACAAACACATAAGCACAGACTTAAATTCAACACTACTCTGGCTATAACTATTTCAATGTAATTAAGCAACATTAAGTGTTATTCTCTACAAGTATACATAACTGCTCAAATTCTAAATGAAGCTATACTATTATACCGCACGTGCTTTTCCCTATATAAACCAACCAACATGGCTCAATTTCAACAACACTTGTCTATATCAATATTGCCAATTTCTTAATTCGTAGATTTTCGGTATAATATAATAAATATCACATGCACTTGAGGGTGATAGCAGATATTGTGAACCCTTCGCCTCAGTTGACATTACTTTTCTCGGGTTCACAATTTCTGATGTATTCATTGGTCCTAATGGGAAATTAGGCCAAATTAATTCTGCTGAACATTTCACTACAAATCTATTACCGTGGAAGCTAAGCAATCATCACTGAAAGAATTAATTTACTGTTTTGCACATTCGATAAACGACCGTGCTATATAAACACATTAATCTACATAGCTGTGTGAAGGTTTTAGCACATTGTGTCTTTGTTAACAGTTACCATACATTTCTGAGTAAAAGTTTCACAAACTTTGATTTTTGTAAAGAAAACGGCTTCATATTCATAAATTTTCACTTTGCCACCTTTAGTATTGAGCGTCCGTTTAGGAATCTTAAGGCTGACATTGTATTCTTCGAAGACAAACATGCCTAAATACCTATCATTTCTTCAATGTAAGCGACTCTGAAGTAAAGAGAAATTGTAAGGTGCTCTATAGCAAGAGAAAGATGGCACATAACTTTTGTTTTCACTTTTTCACCATTTGCTGTAGAAAGAGGTACATTAACGGGCTCTAAACTTGGCTTAATTTCAAGCTTGTTGTAACAAGTACTGGAAAGAAAAGAGACAGGGCTTCCTGAATCAACAAGCGTTCCGCCTTTTATATGTCCTAAAGAAGTTTTCACATAATTAGCAAGAAACTTTATCATCATTTCTTATGTCTGATACCAGCTCATGATTGGCTTGGCCTATCTATTGAGACAGATAACAAGTTTCATTTTTATCCCCCCACCCGCCTTGGCGGATGGGATATACATATATATGTAGTAACGGGCTCCGTTAGTCCGTCCGTCACACTTTTGTCCGGAGCATAACTCCAAAAGTATTCAAGGGAATTTATTTAAACTTTACACACAGACAGAGGACATTGAGAGAAAGTGCAGTGCACAAGAACCATAACTCTACCTTGCCTATTTTTCTAATTATTCCCCTTTATTATATTTTCTTGAATTTTCTTGTCCGGAGCATGACTCCAAAAGTACTGAAGAGAATTAATTGAAACTTAATACAGCGATAGAATAATGTACTCCTTTTGACGATCATTCCAATTGTTGCAATTTGTTCAAAATGTATTATAAAATCGGACAAATCACTTGTTTTCCCGTCAAATTTATCAGATTTTGATTCTTTTGAGCCTGCAAATTGCTAAAATGAACAGGTTAAATTGTGCGGTGTGTTGCGAGTTAGTGATATTTATTTGTGGAGTCTGAATTGCATAAGCTTGAGCGTTAGTTGATATGTCTTGCTGCTGATAAGTAGCAAAAACTGATAAGAATAATAAGAATACTGCAGCGGTGTGATGGTAACAGTTATTTGTGAATTGAATGCCGGGATTGTAGGCTGTGTGTTCACTGAGTATGTATAGGCTGGCGCAGCATGTTTGTTGCTAAGTTTACAGAAGTACAGTACAGCACAGGCTTAGGTTTTACAACGCGGGAGCAATAAATCCACGCGGCATCATGCGGCATATGATTGTAGATAGGGCATCTATATGCCGCGTGTCATTTGCGAGATGCGAAAATGTACATGTAATTTTATAAAAGGTTGTATAAGATATAATTTTATAGGATTTTTGCATGAGTTACTTCAGTTTACTATTATCCGAGTATGTTTTATAATTTAATTACAAGTTTGTACATTACTATTTGAATTTATTGAATTGAATATAATTAAAAGTTGTAAAATTTTCAACCCTTTGCTCTTTTATTACAGACATCGTTGTTTAACGAAAGAATTATAATATTATTGCTTGTCAATGATTGTCCTCGTTTTGATGTATTTATTCAAACAAAATTGATTCCGACACTTGTCTTGAAGTTGACAATAATTATTGTCACATCTTAATTGAGTAGACACTTATTGTTAATGTGAACAAAGGGTGGTGATTGCAGTTGTTTTCAGTACATGTATTAAACCATACAGTAACATAATCGGCTAAAATACATATCATTTGCAATTTACTCTCGAAGTGGACAATCGCTAATCGCTGCCGGGCTATTTTTACGTAAATTAAAAGCAGCCAGTACATCACATAAAAATAAAAAAATAACTGTAAAACGTTTTGTTTAGTTTTTTAAACATAAGGTTTTGGGTATTTATTTTCTTAGTTAGATCATTTTCTATCCATTTATAGCAGTTTTGAAGTAAACTTCGAGAAAAGGTTGATTTTCATTTTTTCATCCCCATCCTGTATTTACACTTATTTCTTCTTACTTGCGTGAAAATTAAATCGGTGAGAAAATAAATCTTCCATGTTGTTGTGGATAAGGAAATCCCATTCCCATGTATATTAGTGTTATTTTACAGTAAATAATACTGAGTTCTGGCGTTATTCTTTTAAGCATCCGTTTTCAATCAGCAACATTTAAAATGATCACGATTCTTCAATATTATTTTCAACCATTGTCTTATTGGTAGTACACTATCATTTGATGTAGTATATGTCGATCTCTGCATTTAGATAATAACATAAAGTTATATACATTTTTCACTATAGACAAATTACAGACGGGGAATATAACACATCTTTGATAATGATTAAACTCATGTTACTAGCCTAAACTATACGACAACCAAGGTAATAATTTAATTGTAAAAAATGTAAAGATACAAAAATGTACACATTTCACAAAGTTGTACGATTTCAAACAGTTAGAAAAACATTGATCTGGAAAATAATCGAATTGAAGTAATAATTTATTCCAAATAGTCGCATGGGATGAGGTATTACTGTTTCATCTCACATTTCTAAAACACGTTTCTACATACATGTTTTATGGTTACTAAAACGTACTGGTATAATTACTAAATACATTTAAGACTGAAAATTTATTGGTTACAATATGATATACATTGTACATTTGTACATCATTATTGCAAAACACAGTTTTATACATGTGTACAATACATTTGTACATGTAGTACATTTTATTTTATTTCATCGCTTTTACCTGTATAGAAAATTACACGCCGCATAACGCCGCGACACGCGGCATCACGCGGCGGAACTCGTTGTCGCGCTTGATTGCTATTTTGTCTTTCAGATGCAGTAATTGAATGCCGCATACAATTTGCGATGCCGTGTCACGGGTTTGATTTCCCGCCGCATCTGTTCATGTTCATGAAACATGTTCAGCACAAGGATATATAAAGTGTTGTGCACAAGTACAGGGTCCACAACTTGAAGATCAAGGTTACATACTGTGGGATACTGCTTTAGGGGCATTCGTCACTGATGTAGGACAACTCTTGCTTTTACTTCCAGAGGTATTCAAGGAAAGCACTTCGGGATGGATCCCTATACATATAACTATGTGTTCTCAAAACAATGTTTAGTTTGGTATAATTAGATACATACTCAACACGCACAGGACATTGAATCATTAAACGGGAATAGTCCGAAATAATTGATTAAGTATAATCAACTGTCATTAAAAACATCACGATAGCAGATGTACACTGTAATATTTAACATATTATTACAGGCAAATTGAAAATAACAAATTCATTTTTGTGACATAGTAATTGATATAGATTAATCCAGTATATAAAATGCATTAATACTGTATTATATTACATATTACGGGCAAATTAAAAATTTAAAATTCATTTTCGTGACATAGTAATTGATATAGATTAATCCAGTATATAAAATGCATTAATACTGTATTATATTACATATTACAGACAAGTTTAAAATTACAAATTCACTTTGTGATATAGTATTTGATATAGTTAATCCAGTATATAAAATGCATTGATATAAGAATATGTATGAACAACAGATTTCCATTAGAAAGCACATCTCACTATCCAAACCACTTTATTACTGGCTTCTAAGTAACACATGTAGTTTTAGATTTCATCACACTGTGAATTGTCCCTTTTAAAGTGTTAAGTCCATGAATTTTCAAAACACAGTATGGACTAAACTTTCACCAAATTCAAACAAGGACAACACCTTCCATTTAAATTTTTCGCAAATTCAGTACCAAGTACCAAGGATAACACAATATTATTCCTCTTATTTCCATTGTGATCCTTATTTGTTTTTAAAGACAGAAGCAGATACAAGGGAATTCGGGTACCAGACCCTAGCTCTTTTACGAATAGACCCCTTGGATCTTTTACATGCCCGGTGTATAGCACCGTTACACGTGAGTGATGAGCTCGCAAAATTATTGTCATTGTGATAGTAAGTCCGCACGAAATTTGCGTGTTTTCGGTCTCATTGCTAAAACACAACATAAACTAGAAATGTTGTTATAAGTCCGAACGAAATTTGCGTGTTTTCGGTCTCATTGCAAAAAACAACGACAACTAGAAATGTTGTTGTCGAAGCACCGCATGAGTTAATTAATAAGTAAAACAACATTTTAATAAAAATTGAAAAATTGGTTTCTTGTTCCTCTTGAAAAGTAAGAAAATAAAACTACACCATTTTGACTTTACAACAAATGTTTGTTACATGTACTTGTAGTTTTTGTATAATGATTGGAACCATAATACCAGATGTACTTTCATCAAATGGTTATTTTATTATTGGTAAGAAAATGCCGCTCAGACTTTTTATTATTATAATAAAAGTGTCCGTTTACTTATGTAATGTCACCAAATGCCACAGTCACACTATTAGGCTAAAATTACTAGCATCATGCAATATGACACCATACAACCCAATACATGTAAAATGGTAATAAACAATTGAATTAATTCAACGACAATCATTATCACAAAAAAATGTAAATTGCAATTTGAGACCTATAAATATATGACACTATTCAGCATCATCTATACAGACAGACCGTTTGTTACAGAGCTACAACATGCTGGAACTTGTGTTATTTCTTGCGATTTTACCTGCCCTTCTCAACGCAGTAAGTAAAATTCAAAGTTCAGTATTGATATTTCTGTAATTTTAAAATCATATGCTGTTACTCAGAAATTCTGACTTTATTTAATTTTTACCCTGCAACGCTTTTAAAATGTCAGTCTTGAGTTTTAGACCTAACCATTCATTTCACGAAAATTTGATAGCTGAATAATGAAACGGGCAGATACAAAAGCGGGCTGATTTTTTATAAATTGACACAGTCATAAAGGCAGGATTGCCTCCTGCTAGCATGGTAAGACTTGAAATTAAAAGTTATTAGCACATTATGGTAAGCGACTCTTGGCAATTTTACTTTGACCATAGAGACATTGTCCAAATAAAGCTGGACACGTTTCTATATAATTTATTTTCTCCCTCACTGTGTTTGTCCGAAAATAAAGGATTTCTTTTCTAAACTATCCCTCATATATAACAACAGAAAAACAAATATGTTTGTTAAAGTAGGATAGGTTGCTACAGTTTCGATTTATTCAACATCACAGTAAAGTTTTATGTGAGCAATTTCCAACTTCAATATTTGAACAAATATTTTCATGACTGATTGCGTTAAGGTTCATGTAAAGTGTTTGAAATGGTTCCTAACAAGAATTTTGTCCTTCATTTGTTTAATACTTTATAAACAAAATAGCCTTTTATTTCATGTTCCAAATTATTAAGAAAAGGCAGCTGAAGTTTTCTACATTGAGTATTTGGTTTATAAATGTTTCTTTGCTTCCAGTTCATCACTTACTTTGTATTTAGGATCTGATATGTATAAAGCATCAAACTCCTTTATTCAAAATGATTGTTCTCAAAATAATTCTTATGTGGACGAAATGACTATCTAGGTAGTCGGAGTAGTAGAACTGAAACCAGCAAAGAATGTTTTAAAATATGAGAAAAAAATCAAAATGAGAGTGAAAGTAGAACTGTTAAATGAGTCAAACTAATGAATCGCTTGCAATGTACAAATATTAATTTGTTTCATTACACGGAGTACCTAGATAAGTATATTGCACACATGATAATCTTTTTTTTAGAAATGATATTTGACATAAAACAGATTTGTGATTTCTACATAAATAACTCTAGGTATTCAAAATATGTGATGTATGAAGCACAAACAACATTTATTAACCACACAGAATACTTCTGCTGATCTTTCCTAACATTATGGTGCATGAAATATATGGCTATTTTGCTAGTGAAGTATACAAATTTGAAGGACATCATTCATGTTTGGGACTATTTCTAACACTTTACGTGAATCATAATAGCTACTATAACCCTAGTCAAGAAACTAGGCTCCTTCTCACACATCATTTGCATGTGATAAGACATGAATTATACCAAAACGACAGAAATATTGCGAACCAGCTGCCCCAAACCACTCCAATTATTTATCTTTTACCCTCATATTTTTAAGAATGGGGAAGGTAAAGAGAAACCAGATGCTGCAAGCAGTATATATGAAGTATCTCTTTCTGCTCATGACTTTCTCGAAATATGCATTGATTATTACTGATACTATTGTTATCCTTAATTTCAGTTAAAATAAAAGATTTAACTTGCAAAGACAAACCTTATTCTTCAATACCTAACCTCGAAGTGCCAGATATTTTTTGCACAAATGATTATATAGATACCGAAACGAAAGCTAAAAAGAAAGAGTACTGTTTGTGAGAAAAATAACGTTATGTCGAGGAGGCATAGCATCCGATAAATTACGTTACGATAGTTATTCGAGTCAACGGTATTTTATCTATTTTGTATTATGTCGGATTTTGCTCTGTTTTGCTGTTGTTACTGTTCTCTTGTGTAGATGAATCACGTTCTCTATAGTAGAAAGATCACAATTTTAGCTCCATCCCATACACAGTGCCAATTACCAGAAATACGGTGCATTGTTCTCATAAAGGTGTTTGCTGTTGCCATAAAACAAAGCTATTCTTGTAGTTACTAAAGTCTTATAAATGAATGCACTCTACATTTTATCATTTCGTTGGGCAAAAGAAATAATCACAGACAAGCGAAGAAAACACTGCATAAGTACAACATTAAGAATTTCGTATTGAAAAGTTCTTTTTACACACGGCAACCAGAACTGATGTTTTTAATATATACAGTGGCGCTCACGTTTTTGTTCCGTTTTTCGGCAGGAAAACGCGAGCAGCGCCCGTTTTTCGCCCGTTTACCGAACGGGGCGTTTTTCGGCTCGCACCGTTTAAAAAAACGCGTTTTTCTGCCCGCCCCGTGAAAAAAAACGGCTGGTTGCACTGCACATGCGTGAAAAGCGAGTTCCTGCGTTTTTTCCCGTTTTTTTACCGGAGTATCAAATGCGCATGCGTGAAAAGTGAGTTCCTCCGTTTTTCGCCGTTTTTTCCGGGGTAGCAAATGCGCATGCGCCACATGTGTTTTTCTTCACTGTTTTAATTTTTTGTAAAATTATGCCTATCCGTTCAAACTATTAAAAATCGCGAGTATAATTATAGATGTTAAGTTTATAATGTGGTCCGGTTAAGATTGTTTTTTTTGTTTCTTATTTTCAAAAACAAAGTATAACTACCACCAGCCTGTTATATAATTACTTCCGCGTTTTCATCATAACATAAAATAAGCGGGTACATATCCGACAAGATGGAGAGCGAGGGGAAGGCCTTGTGATAGATAGAAATAATTTAGCACCTCCACTGTCCCTATTATGTTACTATGAAAAATCTATAACCAGTAGATATACATTTAATTAAATTAAACCTGCTCGATCATATGATTTCAGTTATCAAAATAAAACTATAACATCGGCAGTTGAGAATATTCATGGCCATGCTTCTGGTTCAATTAACATAGATTCTTTAATTTGTCCATGTACAAAATTTCCATGTTCTTGTTCACAACTTAATCGTTCTCGAGACTAACTACTATAGGAATCGCTCTTGTCAGACTTTTCATATCCTGATAAATTGCAAAACGTATAGTAATATCACGGACCTATCAAGGTCCGTGGTAATATATTTAGGAAATAGATTTCACTTTTGAGTGATATACCGGTAAGTATATCACTGCGGGGTGTGTAAATGCGTAGTAATCTAATTACGAAGGCCTGAGTGATTAATTTCGAAGCATCTACCAACACACAGTGATATAATAACCGGTATATCACTTAAAAATAAAATCTATTTACACTCTAAACCGTTAATCTAAACAAAAACATGTTCGATGGGGTACTATTTGCTGCATTTTCATGAAGTCGCTGTCTTGAAAGTTGTAGTTTTCCGTGCATTCCATGCATTTCGTGAAATTTTGGCTGTTCTTTTTTACTTCTCAAAAAAGCGCTATACGTCTTATTTTTGTTGTGTCTGATATTGCTGGCGATACCGAAAGTGTAGAAAATTTTACTGCAATTTTTTTTACATCACGTGAATTCATCAACAACAATACCAATCCAAGCGTATTAGCACAGGCACACTCGTAGATTTCGTGTGAAAATTACAAGGGAGGTAATTTCAGCAGTCAAAAATAGTTCTGGACCCCTAGCGTGATATACTTAATAGTTTTATCACGCTCAAATCCTTCTTTGTGTATATAGGAGAAATTTCCAATCGTGTTAGAATATGAGTTATATACTAACACATGACGTTAAATGAGTGTTCGCATAGAAAACGCTTTGCATTTATTAACCTTTTGAAATATCTGGTCATGTTAGAATCAAAATATCATCCTTCTCAGCTTTGTAATAGTCTTATAAACAATTATCTGTCGTACTGATGCGCTGTTAAAAATGGTTAATTACTGTGTATTAGTGCTCCAATTCATTGTTTTTTAAACGATGAACACCGCTAGAACGGATGTTATTTCATAAACAAAATAGTTATTCGTTCAAATGCAAAAAAAAATCACTTGTGCTATGTACTCATTTTTTAAAAATTACTAAGCATTTGAACTCCTGTGTTTTATTCAACAACAAATACAGGGACACATTATTACTTCATAAATAAAATTTACTTTGAAGTATTCACACTTCCTTCGGCAAAGTCATTAAATTCTATTTGTTAACAATTGAATTATATACCAACAGTTATTAGTTACTGTCTGTCATTGCCGTGACAAAAAAAGCACGCAGCTAAGAAATGACAGAGAAATTGCAGCTTTTCACTTACTTGAAAATACCACAGTACGGGGTGTAACCATACCGGTATGTATCGCATCTCAAGGAAATTGCAATATACCGGTCTTATCGCGCACCCCTACTCATTGCACATGTTACAGATGGACTGCCTATTTTACTTGCCATAAGGATACTTCTTCCTTAATTTGGCATTAAAGTGATCAAACCCATGACTCCTGTATTGATGCAAACACGCAATTACTGCCCCATAGCAGCTCTACCATTTAGCTAAAACTAGAATTAAGGCAAGTATTACTTTTAACTTTGGATTTTATCTCAAGGCATTTAAACGAAGGCAGTGGTAAGGTAGCCGGATACAGCTTCATAGACTTTGTATAACTGTGAAAAATAATCGATCAAGTGGAACACGCCAGTAGTTACTGTGAAATAGGTCCCGAACAAATGAGGGAGAAAAGAATGGATAAACACACCATAGTCAAAGCGGCAACTATAACAATGCCCCACACCCCCACCTCAAGGTAGCATAATAAAATAGAACTATCACTGAAGGTAATGAATACCCCAAAAAAACCCATCTCTGAACGCCATACTGACACAGTATTCTTAATTATATCACATTTGATGCTTATAATTGGACTATGCACAATGACTGTAGGCATGCTATTTATCTCTTCTGTGTATCATTATTTTGACCAGAGGGTTAAGAAAATCAGAGTGCACAATATTTAATTATCTTAAACACCTGTCACCTTGACGTAGTGACCCAAAACATTGACCAAGTCCAACAAGGCATGATATTTATTACTTTGTGAAATATCATTAATTTGTGATAAGGGGTTTTGGAGATAGAGTGCAAAATATTTTACTATCAAAAGCCCGTTAATGTGACCTTTGACCTAGTTACCAGAAATATGGACCATGCACATCAAGGCATGGAACGTATCATTTCTGAGAATAATAATTTAATTCTAACCAAGAGTTTTTCAGGGATTGAGTTCCGTAAGTCTACGGATAGACGGACAGACAGTCAAGCTGAATCCAGTATACCCCCTTACACTTTGTGCAACTGGGGTATAGAAACATTTCCGCAGGTCGAGACATTGGTAAATTGTTTTGAAGGTGACTGAATAAAAATTAGCCACTACAATAAACAGTCCTGTTCTTTCAGTTTTTCCTATTTTTTATTTTTGTTTTTCATACACAAGAATATTATGACTGAAAGCTGCAATGAAGATTCATTCTTCAAGAGAACTGAGTTCCATTTAAGTTGCTCATCTGAGCAACCAATAACATTGTTATTAATGTCATTGTCGTACTCTAGTTCTGTAGTAACCAAAACTGTATGTACTGCAGTACTAAAAAGTATTCTATTAAATTGCTAAAGCACTGCATTTCTGCATTGTCCAAATCAATTCAAAATCTCTCGATGCATTAAAAAGTTACAACCTGAAAAAATTGAAAAAAGTTCTCATGCGTCCATTTGTTATCAAAGTGCGACCTTGATATTTGAGCTTGCATTCACCATGCTGTGATTACAATTATATATATAAATTACTAAGGTTATTTCGCATGCTATATTCTTCATCACCAGCTACTGTTCTAGAGTTTCAATGACTTCTCTTATAAGAACAAAAATTCACAGCTAGCGTAGCATTATCACTTCAGCTGCAACTTGGGATTGTATCCAATATGGATGTTGTCTGGCCAAATGATGTTTCTTGTGAGCTATCAATTTGCTGATTTTACTGTTGTTCTTTCCTTATCTTCATCTTCAAAAAATCAATGTACATGAATTCCAAATATGAGTAAACTCAGCGAAGTTCTTCTTTAATGTTAACTGCATGTTGTCAATACATCAAGTGTTCCATTGTCTACCTCGATTATCAATTCTTTTCATTTGATGCTTTTGTTTTACTGTTTTGTTTATTCCGTTGAAACTGAAAAATCTACTTTTATGCATATGATGTCAAGTCTCATCACCAAGGTAATATGATGAATAAAAAAAGAACTTCATCTTCTAAACTGATACAGCCATCTGGATCACCACAGAATCCTTCAGTTAACAATTGCAATGATAGACATCCTTCAGTTAACAATTGCAATGATAGACTGTTTTCTGTTGTTTTCATATCTTGGTCTATTGAACTTCCCTCAGCACTGCATGTACATGACGCTTTTTTCTACAATAAATTAAGAAGAAAAATTATCAATTGCATTTTGTTTTAAGTCTTACAACTAATAACTGATACACATACTGAAAATTTACTGACTGAATAGTTAACAGTGCAGGTTATGATCAGACTACATGATTTTGATCTGCACAAGAGGCAAAAGTGTAAGCAAATTGCTAAAAACTAAACTAGATGCCCACGTGCAACATGTCATCCCTGCCAGCTGTCAAAAGGACTAACTCCTTACCAAATAGAGATAGGTCAAAATTCACCAAAATATTGGATGTAACATGCATGTTGTACCACATAAAGGTAGTCTTGATTTTTCTCTACGGCGAGTAATAAAAATGTTACAATATAAGCTATTTATAGTAAAACAAAGGGAAGAAATTCTAAAAACAAAGGAAGGTCATGGTGGTGAACATTTGTGCAAGGTAACATCAAAATCCCTCCATACATGAAGAGGAAATGCTGTGGACAAAGATATTTTTGAATTTGACCTTTAACCTCTAAGTGTGACCTTGACCTTAGACCTAGGGACCTGGTTCTTGCACATGACACTAAGTCTCATGGTGGTGAACATTTGTGCCAAGTAACATCAAAATCCTTTCATGCATAAAGAAGAAATGCTCCGAACAGTCATTCTTGAGTTTGACCTTTAACCTCTAAGTGTGACCTTGACCTTAGACCTAGGGACCTGGTTCTTGCACATGACAATCCGTCTCTTGATGGTGAACATTTGTGAAAATTAACATCAAAATCCTTTCATGCATGAAGAAGAAATGCCCCGGACAGTCATTCTTGAGTTTGACCTTTAACCTCTAAGTGTGCCCTTGACTTTAGACTTAGGGACCTGGTTCTTGCGCATGGCAGTACGTCTCATGATGTTGAACATTTGTGCCAAGTAATTTAATAATCCTTTGATCCATGGATAAGTTACAGCCGAGTCAAACTAAATTCAGACAGACGCAAGCTCGCTCACAAGGACACACGCATGCACATGTATACACCGAACCATTATTTGGACACCTATATTGAGCTTTCGTAAGCTGCTTGGCAAAAATGGTTATGATGTTTAACACATATGTTGACCCAGGAATCAAAATGTACAGGATTTACAGTAGATTGTCTATGTAGTGTATTAGGATTTGTTTAATGCAACGTAATTTATCAAACTTGTAATGTTTGCTAAATATAAAATATTTTTAAGCTAAAATGAATTAGTATGAACTAATGACTTTTCGAGCTGAAGGCTGATTCTGGCTGCCTGGCCATCATTTTGAAGTAAAATCTTTTATTTTGTGTGATTTATTGTTAAATGTCTTAATATTATTATACAATGTATATGTGTGTATTCGTGTTCCTGTTTCTATTAAAACACGTATGTTATACAAATTATTAACTACTCCATTCACCTTTTTATGTATATGTAACGTCTTTTTTTACACTTTAACCTTAAACAACCAGCCAGTACAAAAAAGACCACTTGAAGTAGGTGACTTCTTACTAAATGTGTATTTTAAATAAAACAAGACTTAACTATTTGAAACACTTTGATAGTTCATTTAAAGCATTTCTATCAAATAGGCTTAAAATTGTTAACAGTCAAGTCATATAACTCTATGGTCGTTTAAATATTATCAAGTCTGATACCCGTCAACATTATCGTGTAGTTTCAAATGACTGAAATAGGTGATTACTGAGATA
>JAFMSR010000007.1:31246560-31258393 GCA_022818135.1 Saxidomus purpurata
CACTTTGATGAATGTACTTCATCTGTCACCATGAATGTACATCATCTGTTACCATGGAATTAATTCATCTGCCACTTTGATGAATGTACTTCATCTGTCACTTCGATAATTGTACTTCATCTGTCACCATGAATATACTTCATCTGTCACCATGAATATACTTCATCTGTCACCATGAATATACTTCATCTGTCACCATGAATATACTTCATCTGGTACCATAAATATACTTTATCTGTCATCATGAATATACTTCATCTGGTACAATATACTTCATCTGGTACTATAAACATACTTCATCTGCCACCATGAATATCTTTCATCTGGTACTCTAAACATATTTCATCTGTCACCATGAATATATTTCATCTGGTACTATAAATATTCTTCATCTTTCACCATGAATGTACTTCATCTGGTACCATCAACATACTTATCTTTCATCGTGAATATACTTCATCTGGCACTTAACATACTTCATCTTTCACCATTATTGTACTTCATCTGGCACCATGAAGGAATTTAATTTGTTACCATGACTACTGTTCACCAGTAATCATCACTGATTTTCATATGTCAACATGAATGGACTTTATCTGTCCAAATGACCATACTCTACCTGTCACCATGAATATACAATATACTTTACCATGTTCTGTACATTACTGGTTTTTCAATACTGTGCCATGATGATTGTTTTTGCTGTTTTCAATATCAACACTGCTACTAAATAATGATGTCATATTTCATAACTTTCATCCGACTTTAATATGCTTAAGTCCATTTAACAATAACATTACATATGAGTCATCAGAAATGAAGCTTGACTGAGATTACACAAGATAAACCTGAATGTTTAGGCACTGTCTTACACAATCTGATAGTACTCACTCACCTGCATATATAATAAATACACACAACATACTGAAGTAAGTTTCCATAATTATTTTACACGCAGACTCATCTCATAGAATTTACAAGTGGATGGTGTTTGATCTATCTATTGGAAGGACTCACATCTTTCTATGTATATAACTCTTTTAAACTAATAACTTAAAGGTTATGTTTTTGGTTTACATGCAGTGAGACTCTGGTCAAATTTTACTAATGCAGTATCTGTAATTGTTCAGTTGTGAGAACAATTTCTTTCCAAACACTCTACAAACTTTGGCACATGCTACCAATTGCACGTAGTCAAAAATGAGAGTGGCTCAAAACTTACAACCTGACTTTGAAATGAAAAATGTGTAAGGCCAGAGACTGATTGATGTATCCTCGTAAACACTATAATTATACCCACATAGTTAAAGTCCAGGATCTGGGCTCTGTTTCTAATATGTACTTACCGATTTAAAAAGCAAAGTTTGGAATGTGTTTGGTATAAATAAAGGTAATTTCTGTCAGTAAGACATCTTTTCTCTCAATGGCTGCTTGTAGTTGTGCTCCTAGGACCTTTAAGTCTTTCTATTGCAGTATATTAGGATACTTTCTGCTCTAGACGATCTGGTTAATTATATTTCTTAAACCCATAACCATTACGAACAGCTCTGTATCCATCAATTTTTTCGATATAATATCGGTATCAGTTTTCTCTGCTGTATGAACAAGGCAAATGACTTATCAACCAAAATACATGGTTTGTCATTTTGAATAATACTTACTCCTATCCTGCTAAAGTTCGAAAATGGACTTGTCTATCTTTAAATTTGTATAGTCTTATTCATTATTTAAAGAGACGCTCACAGAAAATACTGACTGAATAGCAAACAGTAGAGAGCATGAGCAGACTGTATGGATATGGAGATTTATCATGATCTGCACCAGTCACAAAAGCAGAATTCTTTGTTAATAGCATGATGGGGCTAAATGACAAGAAAACTGTCAAAGTACTGTGTATGAATTAAAAAGAATTGTAAAATTTGTTTAAAAACATCATTATAGTAAATCTCTTTTTTTTTAAATTTCTATCCAAAGCACTGGGTCTCAATCATGTTTCTGACTGAAATTTGAAGCTCACTCTGCTATGTTGTTTGTTATAATAGTCCGAATAATCAAGATACAACAGTACTGTACTTCTTAATTTAAGAAAATTTAAGATGAAACTGTACCTTTTAAAATTCATCTATTAATAAATGAAATACAGTGCTTAAAAAACCTTTCTAAAAATGTGTAGGTTTATATACTTTCTAAACACAACAAAAAAGACACACACATTTGAAGATCTTGGCAAATGAAATTTATAGCGTAGGCCAGATGCTACCTTAATCTGGCAATGGCAACAAAAATGATGAATTTGATAAAAATACTTTCAAATTCTATGCAGGTCTCTGCAAAAACATCACAAAATAACAGGAAATAAGGTCTATTCATGAGTTAGATAGTGATGATCTCTATTCTGAACACTACAGTTAGGCTCGATTATCTATAATAATGAATCAATCTAACATAAAATCGAATATTTAGAACATAACTAGAACTGGTATGCAGTCCTACCATAGAGATAATACAGTGAAGAATGGTTTCATTGGTTTACACTGGTACCTGGCTGGCAACCTTCACCATTCATTATTGGAAACCGCTGCAGTGTAATGGTTGCAGATTTACCTACAGCCCCCATTCCTGCCATCGTAGGACTCCCTATTCCACATCAACTATACATGTATCATTAAAGTACAGAATTAGAAGAACAGCTTGAGAATGGAAATGCATCTGACATGTGAATATTTAGAAATAAAACTCTCAATAAAAGTGTAACATACTTGATCCTGACTCCACCCACTGGGCTTCTTCCTCCTCCTCAGAATCGCTACTTTCTGTTTCACTTTTCCGTTTCTTTTTCTTCCTTGACTTCTTAGATTTATGCTTTGCCTTTTTACTGTGAATAAAAATTTACAATGCACTAATAGTCATGCACATCACTTATTTAAAGGGGGGAAAAATAACTGGCTAACTACTTTTCATACCTGAACAGAAATGTGCATCATCAACATTTCTGAAGCTGAACATAGATGTTTATTTAAAACAAATCCTTACCCTGCTATTTTCTAAATTGAACTTGTCAATTTTTCAATCTGGGATGAACCATTTATTGTTCAAAGGGGTGTTCAGTGAAAATTTAATGATTGAATAGTGGACAATGGAGATCATGATCAGACTGGTCAGTATATGCAGGCTGATATATCATGACAACAAATTGAACCTCCAATATTGAAGAGCATAAAACTGAAAATGAGCATGACTGCCGCCTTGTATAAAAAAAGTACACTCAAAAACGATCAAGACATACACACAGAATTTAGACAAGGTACCAGTACACACTGCATCTAGACACCTCACAAAGCACTAAACAAACACACAATTATAAGAAATATGTTCAGTCCTCGGAAAAGTCAGTCATCTAGAATATTGGTACGCTCTACTCAGATACAATCGTTACAAGACAGCTGGAAATTCTTTAACATTGATCCCAGAAAAGAAAACTGGAAATTAAGCCGACATGCAGTCTCTGTACTGCAAAGTTGTCCACATAGTTACATGCGTGGCAGCGGATGGATAGACTGCAAGGGCAAAAATAATATGTCTCAACCCCCACACAATCACACACACACACACACGTATATTAGAAGCTGTACCTCTTTTTACTGTGCTTTTTATGCTTCTTTGACTTCTTCTTTGACTTCTTCTTTTTCTTCTTCTTTCTCCTATCTTCTGAAATAAACTATGCTGGTGTTAAGCTTCTACTAATACAAAAACAAGTGTAAAATTCATTATCAGATATATGTATCGGTAACAGTACATGCACTGGTTCAGCAAGGTTCTATTAGAAATGCTACAACATGTCTAACAACTGTATGTGTATTTGGGACAGTGGATTCAAATTTTTGCGGATCAGTCAATCTTTAGGAGTTGAAGATGTATTAGAACAACTTCAAATGCACAGAGAACATCAATATGTGTGGAACTTATTCCGTAGTGCGAAACTCGAATTCGCAGACAGAGAACCACCGCAGTTATCGTGAAAATAAGAACCCCACAATTATTTCTACACATACAGTATAGATAATTCCTTGAATAATACTGAAGACACTATATACATGTATTTTTTAGAAAAAAAAGTTCATCTTATCAGTGTTCAACAGTTGTTTTTTCAAGTTTTGTTCGACCTCTTGAAAACATATCACCACAGGAATAGGTGTAATTAGCATTTGGGCTTATATGACTAAACTCGCATTTCTTTTGCTACTATCCAGAATTGTGTGCATTTGTGAGTGGCAAGGTCTTAGAACAGCTGTACTTGATCTATTGATAGTATACTGGTACCCACCTTCAGAAGAGCTGGTACCCTCAGAACCAGAGTCTTCTTCATCACTGTCAGACTCCGACTCCTCTGACCTGTAATGAAATCATTTCACAGTTCATCATTTTTTATGGGAAATTTTTGTAGACTGACAAAAAGAGCAGGATTCTCTACAAAGGGGGAAGTGAGAACAGAGTTAAGATCTAGACAGTTTTCCTGTCTGATAGGAAACCAGGAAATATTTGACTTAGTTTCTATGTCAAACACAATCTTCACAATTCTTCACAACCATCTTGCCATTACATTCATAATTATCATATATTGGAAAGGGCCGTTTACTGATGTTGCTATAACTCGTGGCCCAATCCATTTGTTTAATGTATTTCATATGTGTCTAAATGTTATAAGTGTATTTGTACATAGAACAATAAAATAGTATTAAACTAAAAGGAATATTTTTGTTTAATTTAGTGCTTTATATAAACAAATACATGAATGATGAAGCAAGTCTATACATGTATAATGAAAAAAATCTGAAAAATGATTCTCAAAGATTTTAGGAGATTTCTACACAATCAACACTGAAGTACCAAAAAAAGAGATAGAACGTAATTTGTTCATTACATATCCAGATTCCAGTTTGCTATGGAATCTTCACTGCTCACTTCGAAATAGAGAAGGATTTATCTCACATTTCGCTGCTATAACAATATGTGAAGATCACAGACGTACTTATGTATAAACAAATATCTTTTTTTCGAGGGATAATATTTCTTTAGATGCAAATATCTCTCCATAGTAATCAATCTTAGGTTTTCCCCTTAAAATTTTACTGGTGATGCATTGCAAATTCTTATACAAATTTACAAAATACCAAAAGGGTCTGTAGACTAACAGCTGAACCAGTTACACCTTCACCTCTCACCCCTCATGAACTTACTCAGATTTCTGTGGTGACGGAGATCGCCCCCACACTTCTGGGGCACCAAGAGAGCATATTCTCTCACGGTCTGTCCTACGCCTGTAAATATAAGATGTAAGTTTCATGAAATATACATGAAAACCATCAGCTTCTTTCTGTATAGAGGTACAAAAGGTTAATATTTATAAATAGAAATACATTGTTTACATGTACATCATGTACAATATAATTATAGCCTTTTAATTTATAGGTCATGAGCTTTTCTTGTGACAGCAAATTTTTAATTACAATAAAACAAGAATAAACAAGTACATGTATGGAAATTATATAAAAGCTCTGCTGCTCTATGCATGATATAATCTGGAAAACTGTTACATACATGTATCCTCAAAAACCATAAAAGTACATGTGCATTGTATAAATCTACAAAACAGTGGTATGGGTTTGACTGAGATTGTCAACTGACTGTCATGAATTATGTCAGCACACCTACATTGTGGCACTGGGCCAGTGGCCAATGCAATGGTATTTTCAAGAATCACAAAACTGTATACAATGATCACACCAGCATTGTATGCTAGGGCATATTATATTCCATTTAACCACTAACCACTGCATTTACTCCTCTTGTCCAAAAATTGATAACCTAATCAAGAAATTTGAAAACTAAAAGAAGTCTATGAGCATTTACTGTAGCAACAGATTGTTGCTTTACTAAATACATTGTACAAAAAATACCATAAACTAAATCACAAACTGCCATAGAAACCTGATGGTAATAAGTAATGATATTTCTGAAACAAAAATACCTCTTGAAAAATTCTCCTTGCTGATCATTGTGCTCATTCTCTTTTGGCTTTCGCCAGATTGTGCTCTCCTTTCTCCCAGGTGACCTTGACCTCTGCTGTACAGGTGACCTGCTTCGTGACCGTTTTCTAGGTGAACTAACTCTACCTCTGTAACTGTCTTTTTCGTTTAAATAATGTGACCTTGACTTTTCATTATATCCCCTCACAGTGTCATTATGCCTATCCGAGTCTTTTGATTTGTAACGCTTTCCATTCCTGTCTGGTGAATCTGGTGAATATGACCTTGACCTTCTTCTTCCATGTGATCGCTTTAACTTCTTTTCTTTAGGTGATGGCGATCTTGAACTTGGTGACCTTGAACTTGAATATCTTCTTTTAGATTTTTTGTATTTATTATATGCAGCTGAGTCATCACTATCGTAGCTGGAACTCGACATTGTCACTAGAGTTAAATGGCTTCTTCAGAACAATCTCATTCTTACCCTGAAAGGAAAAGTAAACTTATGTAACAGTATTTTTTCCCAGTCCTTTGTGAATGGGGCCAGGGCCCTTAGAATTGTGAAAATTAGCGGTGTAATACTCAAATTTGTGAAAAAATCATTTTGACCAAAATAAATGTTAAGTTATTAAATAAGGGTGATAAAACAATGTTTTAAACAATGTTTCCAATACATTACCTACATCTAGCAGATTATTTTCACGAAACATAAATAATGTGTTCAATGAACGCAAATAATAAATAAATAAATTTTTACAGAAGAACATCCATTGAAATATGCCCCATTTTAGCACAATAAATCAATATAAGGCATTCTGTAATAAATCGCCTCCACCCATTAATTGTACAACAACATCATTACATAGGTTATTAAATGGTTTACGGTACTACAGCATATTTTCAACCGCTGATTTTATCGATAATGACTGGAATGCAGAGCTGAAACTTTTAGGTTAAGTTATAATACTTCCAAAGATTCCATTGCTTATATTTCCAAGGTTATTTGATCGGCATTAGTTATAGGGTATGTCCCTTTCATTCATTGTAATAGAACTACTTTATGTTGTTTCAAAACTTGCAACTGTTTAATGGAAGCCCCATGTTTTAAGTTCCACAATCTGACCAAAACACATTTTGTCTGCAATTTCTTTCAGAAAATATACAAATATTAAATTAAATATCATTGTAATGTTTGTAGCATTTTAAATTCAAAGACACATTAACAATCAGACAAAAACAAAGAAATAGTAGTTTCCATGAGAATTTGTTGATTTTTCAGGCCTTTAGGACTGAATTTCAGCTAAAATGCTGACCAACATTGTTATAAAAACTTAAATTTCAATCAATAAAATCGTTGGAGAATCAATTCTTGCCATTATCTGATACCTTACATGTGTAATAGTCAGCCGAAAATTGCTGATATAATGTTTGTCACCTATTTTCGCAACTCCCGTTGGAATCCGCATCGTAATTTTTAATCATCTATTTACAATAAGTATGCAAACAAATACGCGGATTTAAGTGTTTCCAATAACACTGTTAAATAACAATGTAACTCTAACAAAAAGTCCAATGTAGACCATTTTTTAAGAACTGTCGATTGTCAACAAAATTTTGTGAAAAAAAGATACGTTTTGGCATTGTGAATTGGGCCGCATTTCGGCCCCAATTGGCTTGAAAAAAATCACTGTGTAAACATTTTACTTCATGTTTTCTTTATTTTATCCAAACTATGTGACACCACTGACTGAGTGATAGAACTTCTAAATGATTACTGCCAAATTTCAACAAATATACAGAGCTGTAAATAAACATGTGTTCTGGAAGTTCAGTATATCAAAAGTATGTAAATATTTAACTAGATATTATTAAATGTTTATTTCTTTATGCAAAACATGATATCTAAATTAACATCTAAAAATTTTGAAAGTTGTTTATTCAAAACTTCCAGCGGTGATCATGGTGATATTTGATATCCAACAAGGTTCATTTGTGTGATCTCTTCTTTTGTATGACTAACGATCCTTTTTAATTTTTGATTTTTTTTTCATTCAACTTGAAACAAATGCTGTTATTTCTATATAAGTTTGTTCTTCGTCAGTTGCTTCTTTAGACCCATCCTGTCAAGCATATAAAAGATTCAAACGGGTACAATAATGTTCTGAAGCTAAGAATATAGTTAATTTAAAATAACTGTCCAAATATATGTAAGCGCTGTACAATTTCAGAGATTTTAAAAGTTTTTCCCAGCCAGAGTTCTGGCTTCTGCACCTCAGCATGAAATGAAACTTTAGAGCATCACTGCCAAAATCAACTTGACAGTCCATTGTGTATGCAGGGTTATCCTAGAATGTGAACATCCATCGAAAATGACTAAAAGGTACACATTTGACCCATAATCACTCTACATAACCCAAGTATCTGTGGAAATAAATTTCAAAAAGTAAAGGTCGCGAAAACATATAAAAGTACTCGGATTATGAAGAATAAAAACTATAACTGTGCTTTTAAAGATAATTAAAATAATTAAACCTTTTCTTTGTGAACATTAGAATGTACTTGCCAGAAACAAATGTGGAATAGACGTAAAATATGCTAAAAACAGAGTACAAAATAAAAAGTTTTTATCATTGTCACTGGAAGCATTACAGAAACGTTCGCTCAAGTTCAATGAAACGATTGAAAATTGATTACCATAGCTTAATAATATATCTGTAAACTAGGCTAACTTTATCAGCAATCCTCGATAGTATAGTGGTAAGTATCCCCGCCTGTCACGCGGGAGACCGGGGTTCAATTCCCCGTCGGGGAGAATGCTGTTTTGCATTTTTTTTTGTTATTTTCTTCTTTAACATAAATCACGGACCTATATCATGAAATCATTTTTGAAGACAAAAAATTCAAATGTATGTTTAAAAATTTAGATACAAGATACGTCGACTACCACATTAGCTTAAAATGTAGACCTTGACAAGGTCTTGGCTTTTTGGAAGTGGAATGTATTTATCACTATCGTGATCAACTTTAACCAGTTCTGTGCCACGGGGCCAAAATCGGGCCAATTGATATACTACGTTGAGTGCCACGGGGCCAATTTTAGGCCAGTATTTAATAGATGATTTAAAGTTAGAATATTAGTTGAAGGACATAATGTTCTATGTCTAAGTAACATTGAACATATTAGACAATATTTGGGTTGATTCGGGAAGAGACGTGTATTAACTTTTATGACGTCATCAACGTAATGACGTCATTCATTTTGGCACGAAATCTCGACCGATTCGCGCCATTGTCTGTGTGATGTCAAGCTTAGTGAATATACACCGGAGGATGTAAATTGTCGTGAGCTTGGCATAAATCTATGTCCAAAGATATTTCTACACAGAAACAACACCTAGATATGATAGATTTCTAGTTCATACCGTGTTTAGTAGTCGTTCGTAAAAACATACACTTTATAACCGAATTGGATTTTACAGTTTTAGAAACCAGTTTAGTCAAGACTGATCGGATTCCAGTCGATCAACATAGAAAATACGTCTGATAACACAGACGTCTGATAACACAGAGTAACTTTCTTCTCAAGAATCAAACAACGAATATATGGAGATCTACAGTTTGTCCATCTTCGATTTAATTCGGATATTCACGGGACAGCAATAAGTGCATTTTATTTACCATGGTAGGCTAGACCATGGTCTGACACAAGATGTAGTTTCCAACTTCAAAACTTGTTAATTATAATAATAAAAGAATAGTTTATTTTAACAGATTCCACTTTCGCTAAGTTAACTATGCAATAAAAATTTCTTTGTTCTGTTGTTTTTGAAAACATAAATGTCTGTAAATAAATATCGTTTGCAAAAACATATTCTGGCACTCGCGTTATTCACTTAAGAATTACAAAAGCGCACCGCTGTTCTGACATAGAAAACAGTGATGTGTTCGTGTGTGATAAGTAGTATTTACAAGATAAATGTATATCAATTACTAGTATGTGTCTACATGTATAGATTCTATTTAAAAATACTTTTGACAAGATCTATTACAATTTCTTATCTTTATTCTTATAGTTAACATGAAAAGAAATATTAACTTGAGCGCAATATGTATTCATAAAAATTTGAGTACTGACCAGCGTATACTTCCTTTTCCATGGCAATGAACAGTGTCTGTCGCTACAATTGAGGTGACTACAGAACTGCAGAGCCTTATCGTATGTCAGAAACAATTTGAACGACGGACAAAGTACATATTCATTTCACATATACGCTCCAAGTAGCGTCTTTTTCCATTATGTAACGGAAGATATACGAGAACCTTGTAAGTGAAAGAGCCCAGTGGTAGCGCTTTCGTCCCAGGATCGAAGGGCCCCGGGTTCGATCCCTACCATAGCCATGTCGATAGTGTCCTTAGGCAAAACACAAATAATTCCACATTGCCTCTCTCTCTCTCTTCGAGGTTGATTCCATCTGGAATAAGTCTCGAGAGCGATTATTCTAAGTTGTAATAACTTGTTTCGCAATCGAGAATAACTTAATTAGTATAAACTAAACTGAAAGAGCCCAGTGGACTCGCGACGGATTTTTTTTTCGGGGAAATACAAAAACAAGGACAATCAAAAGAAACCAGATAGTTGTAAGTGCAGGGGATGAAGAGGGTCTCTCGTATGCTGTGCGCACTGTAACACGGTAATTGTACAGATACAGATCAGAGGTCGATGAAAGTTTGGAAAAAAGTGGTTCCCAAAGTCCGCTCGTCTAATTAAATCTCGCAGATGTGCAATCACAGTTTTCAGTCAGCTGGTCAAATGCCGCATCGGTTGCCAGGTTATTTCAAATGATGTTTTAGATTGTTTTAGTATAACGCCGTTTTTCAACAGTATTCCAGTCAGATGCAGGCGGGCAGTTTACCTAACCATCGTTCCTTGGAAGGATCAGTACTAGACCCCTATCCTCCATAGTGGGACTCGAACGACTGGCACTGTCGGAATCGGTTTTGTGATTACAAGTCCAGTGACCTTAACAACTTGACCACGGAGGTGGCGATTAATAACATCAATAGTGAAATTTCGGTCTTCATAAATTAAAATAAGGTTTTCGCGCTTAATAACTGAACCTCCAACAAGGCATAATTATGGAAGTATGTCCCCTTTCATTTAAATTATTCTTTATCTTTAGTTCATGGATGATAATTATTATAAATTATTTATTTCTAATAAGGTTTAAAGGTTAAAGATTTTGTGGTATGTTCACGCTATGGTGTAGCAGTTTCCAGTAAGACATACATAATGCATCCAACTTTTATTTTTAGCAGTATATAATGCCGCGATCATTTGCGATCGGGCAATTTCTAGTTATTTTGTGTATCGAATATTTAAAATCGTGGCGAATTTCTGCCAGGCTGCCTTTTTTGCATGGCCGGGCGAAAACACAAAGACGAAAGTGCGACAAATTACGAATGTGTCGCGTTTTCGTTAAGTTGTGGTGGGGCTGAAATGTGAAACACAGAAATTTAGGGTGCCAAGTGACAGTTGTTTTCCACCCAACGCGACGAAAAGTCTGTCGCGTTTTTGCCTTCAAAGTTTAGCATTTTCACCCCGCCACTCGCCGAGATGAGAACACGACAAATCAGTTATCTGTCGCATTCACGGTCGAGTTTGCATATTCGCCCCGCCACTTGAAAACGCGAAAAACTTATTTGTCGTGTTTTCGCGTTTTTGGTGACTGGGCGACAGGCGAAAACACGACAAACTATTGCTATGTCGCATTCTTGCGTAGGTGATAATGCGTCAGATTACTCACGGA
>JAFMSR010000007.1:31258893-31271762 GCA_022818135.1 Saxidomus purpurata
TCAGTCTAACACTTCTATAAGTTCTGTACAATGTATGTCTCACTCTCTGCAAGTTCAAAGTTAGTAGTTTTTAATGACTGACCATATCGAAAGCTTTTGAGAAGTCAAGAAAATTCTGTGTAAAACCCTGGAACATATTGACTATCATCAAGTATCTCAAAACAGTTTACTAAATCTAATCTGTTCTCTGAATTGCAACATGGTTTCCAAGAAAAATTGGTCATGCCAAAAACTCAACTCCTCATGTTGCTAGATGATAATAATCTCCAGTCTGTAGGCCAAAGACGTCAAATAGACTTAATACTTCTTGACTTCTCAAAAGCTTTTGACTATGGTCAATCATGAAAAACTACTGTTTAATTTGCATTTCTATGGTATAAGGGGTCAAACTCTCAAGTGGATCAAGGGTTTTTGGTAAATGGCTCAACATCTAGTACCATACCAACTAGTCTCCATCAGTGTTACCCAGGGTTCGATCCTTGGGCCACTTCTGTTTCTTATCTATATTAACGATCTACCTGACTAATACAACTGCTAACGAAATTGATAGAGTCTGGTGTCTGCCGCTCATTCCGGAGGCTGTTTCGGATTCGAGCCCAACCGGGTTTCACGACCGTACCTCCTCATTTGATACCAGTACTATTTCTCCAGGAAGCGCACCCGCGAGTGACTCGATACGCTACAAGCTTTCTTCACAATCGAGCTAAAATAATTAGTATAACCTAAATAACGTGTTCGCGGAGAGACATTTAATATAATTATATAGTTAATAGTAATGTAGTTAACTGTACACATACGATACTGATAAACATGGCATGTGTATCTTACTTATACTTCAAATAAAAAAACCAATACAAATTCTCATGCGTAGCTCTCTTTCAAATTCCGTGGAGTTACATTAATAAACATTTCTGCAAGGAATCACCCATTTGCATGAAGGGTATTTTTTCACGTCATGTTATAGGTACATTTAAATCTATTCTTTATACATTGACACAATATATGAAATGTACTCGGCCTCTAACACCTGTATGTAAACATCAATATTTGTTCATAAAGCTTCAGTTGTATTCAGCGATTGATACCTGGCTATTGAGGTATTGTACACCCCTATTTCTAGCGGTCATTTAATAATAGAATCTTCTGCTTTATGTAGTATCTACAAATATGTTCAACTCAAAACGGGTATTAGGCTCTGATTATGAAAAATATAATCATTCGAAAACCTATCATATGATTATTTGAACAATAAAATAACCAACGTGTGCATGTAAAGAAGTCTTGATGATCGTTTTTCCCGTGCATTGCTAAATTTGTAGATGGCGTCAAATTGATGGTATTTAATTATAGAGTTAAGTAAAGATATAAATGAGGTATAGTTAGATTTTATGCATTGTGCCGTGACTGCACTTTTATACTTTTATATTCTATGAATAGGTCATAGCTCACAAGTCAAAATCTTACTATAATACCGTCGCCGACAAAAATATAACTTTAATGGCCATGGATTCATTTAACAATTCCCTATAACAAGACATGTTGAAACTCTGACCTAAGTAGCGGTTTTCACACTTTCGACATATTTTATCACGTTATCAGTAAATATTGATTGACAGCATACCTGGATAAAATTGCGTCGCTCTGATTGGAGCGGCGTAATAAAGCATTGTGCTTTCTTTGAAGATGTGATCAGCTGTCACCGAAATGAACTCTGACCATTATATTTTGACTTGTGCTGAATTCACGCCCCTCTAATCAATTTCGTTAGCGGTTGTAATGTCACTATGTTAAATTTTCAAGTCTGTCTCTTTGCAGATGACACAGCTTTCTATTTGTAACTGTCTGTCTCTTCTCATTCAAGTCTTTTACAACAAAATTTGCACCAGCTAGAACTTTGGGAATTAAAATGGGACATTGAATTCAATCCATCAAATTGCCAGTTTATTCAGATCACCAAACGAAAGTTAGTCATAGAATGGACATAGATACACAATACATCCTGCACAACACCACCTTAGAAACAGTTTCCTCAGCTAAATAACTGGGCATATCCATTTTATAACAAATGACTTATTCGTGGAACAAACACATAGACAACATTACAAAAAAAGCTAATCAAATACTAGGTTTTCTCTAACGAAACATCAAAGTTAACTCAGAAGGGTTAAAGTCAACTGCATACAAGACACTTGTATGGCCCCAGCTTGAATACAGCTCCTCTGTCAGGTCCCTTTACACAGGAACCCTCATTGACCAACTTGAGTCTGTACAGCGCAGGGAAGCCGCTGGACCAAGCATCAGACTATGACCGGATGTCCAGTGTCACGTATGTTGACTTCCCTACAGTGGAGATCATCTTGACATTTGCCGCATTGATCAACGCCTGGTTGTGTTTCACAACATCCTGCATAACCAGGTTGCCATTCCATGTCCAAACTATCTCAAGAACATCAAATGCACGAGCATTCCAGCAGATTAAAAAGAAAATGGATTATTTCAAATACTGCTTTTTCGCTAGAACCATAAATGATTGTCTACTGGAATGCCGTACCTTCATATATTGTCATGATTTCTGGTGATTCAAGTCAGTTTGAACCACAGGCACTCATTCAGTCAATAAAACATGTACAAGGCAAAATAATACCCCACTAGCCTCTACTTTAAGTTTTGCTTTGTACATGTTTCATTGACCGACTCAAGTGTCTCCCTAAATAAACCTGCTTTGTTTTTAACTGGTTTTAACCAACCTTACTTCATTCTTTTTGTTTCAGCTATATTGTTAAGTCTAGGTCTCCATTAGGGGTTTAACTAAATGGAAGATAGATGGATCTGCCTATGTATCTACAAAAAATATTCAATATATCCCGGTACAACCTCTTTTCGGCCGGCTAACGGTATTTCGCCGCGGATTCGTTACTTTGAATCACATAAGCGAATTGAAACCAATGTATTCATGTGAAATAACCATTTACCTTTATAGATATGCAATGAAAACAAAACTCACCTCAACACATGTTTTAGATATCCTTTCCAACATGGCTGACCAATTTTCCCTTAACCGGAAGTTGTACAACCCGTATTCGGCCAATGTGTATAAAGTATACTGCTCTCAAAACAGTGCGTGACAATAGTTAGTAATCAGTTTAAAAGTAATCTCGACTCCAAATTCAACTGTAAGAAGTTAAATATTCAAAACGTATTTACAAGGTACTTCTAGTGTCATAAAGTTAGTGGGTGGGGTCAGCACAGATGGGACACAGAAAATGTGTCTCCACATCAAATAACCTTTACCTGTGTACAGAACAACAGGTGTACCAATCTCTTACACTCTTCACATTCAGCCTGTATGACCACCTAGTGAGCATATGGTTCTTAAAAAGAAATAAATCAATTGCTTTCCAAATGATAGCTATAGAATCATCAATTCTCTATTGCAAAGAAAATCAATAAACACCGTAAGGTACCATAGCTTATAAATGCGTAGCTTTCTGTGTGAAGTATACTCCTCCATATTTGGAAAAGTGGGCGGAGCTTGTAAAATAACATCGTCTGTCATACAGCGAGACTTGTCAACATCCAAACATTGGATTAATTGCAGAAAACATGTATTTTGAAAGTGATATTTTGGGAATAGTGAAAACAGGTGAAAATTTAATAGTCTGTGTATTCTTTACGTGTACTTACCCTTCTTATCTCCATTTTTCTTTAAAAAATTACGATGACATTTCTATGATGTTCAATAAACAAAACGTCCGCGTGCTAGCCTGGAAGGGGCGTGTTTTCGCGAAAAACTAAAACTTTCCGGGGCCGGCCGAATAGAGGTTGTGGACGTAAAGAGGTTGTTGCGGGATAGGATCAAATTAGTCAAGTGACAAATTTACCATAATTCCTAAGCTGCCATCTTCATAATCGGCTTCCTTTATATTTGTGTTTTTTT
This sequence comes from Saxidomus purpurata, assembly GCA_022818135.1. Taxonomy (NCBI): domain Eukaryota; kingdom Metazoa; phylum Mollusca; class Bivalvia; order Venerida; family Veneridae; genus Saxidomus; species Saxidomus purpurata. Next base: position 31,262,831 of record JAFMSR010000007.1, read on the forward strand.
CTTCATCTGTCATTTTCCGACGGTGAGAGGAATCAATGGTAGAAATACTTGAACCACCATTTATCAAAGTTTCTGGTTTCACTTTGAAATCGGATCTTCCACCGCTCTTCGGTCTTGAGGTACTGTTGCCAGACCCCATCCTCAGTCTTTTGATTGTTTGAATGATTGTGCACTGTTATCTACCATTAATTTGTACAATCAGTTAAGGAATTAAAGAAATAAGACCGCTGACATTTTCTATTTTACCAAATGCTACCATGTTGTTTACAAATAACTCCACGGCTACAGTAGAGCGAAAAAGCAGTTTTGATTGGATTATTTGTTTGATAGAAAACATTTGTTTGTGAGAGGACGTTTCATTGGTTTGTATCATTTCCGGTGTTACAGTTTAATTAACTTGTCGTGATATCTCTATATCTATGGAAGGCCTGGGCGCAATGCGTTTTGCTAAAATACGACATGCTTTATGCTAAATGCGACATGCAAGCTAATGCCTTTTTTTAAAACATGACATGCTTTTTTGCTTTTTTACATAATGCTTCACGCGATAATATGAAAATAGGCAAAACCTATATCGGGCGAAAGCATAACAGTAATTTATTTTTAAAAATGGTACGAATTTTCAGGGCCCAGGGGTCGCAAAAACGTTTGAAGTTACGAAAATTATTGATATCGAATATCCATTGAATCATGAATCAAGGTGTTGACTGCTAAAAGAAATGTTACTTTTTATGGCGTAACAAGAAAGAGTATCAAACTTTAGGAATGTGTACATAAATAGAATCTCTTTACATTTCCAAAGTACAAACCTGCATTAAACGGAAATGTGTTGCATTTTTTCAAAAAAAATGGCTGACATTTAATGACGTCACATAAATGACGTCATTTGCTAATCGGAACACCTCGGCAGAATGCTTCGTTTGATATAGGGTAAGGAACCTGCCGAGGACTTCCGATTGGTCATTTGCAGCGGAAGTTAAAAAACGGTGCATCGTTATAAGTATGTTTTCGTATCGTCCAGGTGCGGACAATTTGAAATCTTCCATGGGTAATCACAAATCACATAATTAATTGCTTTCAGTATTCAAGTAAATACTCGTACATACGTTTACCTATGGTCGGGCTTCGCCCGTACTATCCGCCCGTACTATCTATAGTAACATTTTGTAAAATGCAAAATGCATTTTGCTACATGCCTTATGCGTTTTACGAAATGCGATATGCTTGTTGCCAAGTCTTCGCTATATGCTTTAAAATATGCTTTTTGCTAAATGCTTCTTGTTTGCTAAATGCTTCTTGTCAAAGGCGACATGCTAAATGACGTTAAAATATCTTATTTTCAGGCTGACATAGAGATACAGTGAATCTCTGAAGGATTATGCAAAAACGCGAAATATCTTTGCGGGAGTCATTTGCTTTCCCGTGGAGTGACTTCGCGTGGTAAGCAAGTGACTGGAGTCATTTCGAGTCTGGAGAAATTTTGCGTGACCTCGCGAGAGTAATTTAGTCGGAATTCGAGTCGTTTTAAGGTAAATGAAAACTGGTTTAAGTGTAAAAGATGTACATGTATTTATTCACATATTCGATCTATTTGCGTACGGTAATCACGCCTTTTTTGTTGCAAGAAGGCCGGCTTTCAAGGGAAGTATCAAGTATGCATATTGATTTAATTATTCCTGCTTATTTCGTGTTTATTCTGATAATTTTTAAACGTCATGCCTGCAGAATGGGCCATTCAACATATTTCTATTACGTCACTTATAATTGTCAATATTGACATGTTTACAATTCGGCAAATAATGTATATACAGGTCCCTTTTTTCAAGTATGTTTTTTTCTTCTTTTTTTCTTTATACAAAATGCATATCGCATTTGGCAAAAACATTTTGCAAAGAGCACGTCGCATTTAGCAAAAAGCATGTAGCATTTCGCAAAATGGTTCGCATTATGCAGAAAGCATTGCTTCCAGATCGTCCATAGTGACAGCAAATCGCCCCGTCCTTCTATTACTTAATTTGCAATAGCAAATTAATTAAATTTTGCACAAAAATGCCTTTATAATAATAATAATAATAATAATAATAATAATAATAATAATAATAATTTCTTTATTTTACGAAGGTATTACACATTAAGTTATGTAACAAATTACATATTCTTATTTACAATGTGGCCATCGATAAAACTAAAAAGAAAATAAAGCAAATACAAAACTATCAAGTGGAATAAACACATAATTAAAAACACACATATCAGAAACAAACATATGATTCATGTACACCCGACAAACACTCCTTAATTTTAGATTTTAAATAATTATTATGATTAATTAAATAAATTCAATGGCAAGTACACAATAGTATCACAAATGTAACAGTAAGAAAACATTCAAGTAACTGACATAAATGCTATAATACGAATGCACGATTAAACAGTCGATGAATACATTAAACAGTTTATGCTTTGGTCTGTTCGTCTAATAGCATGTTTTGTAGTTGTATTTAAATGACACAAATTCCAAATTCATTATAATTTACAAGTTTAAAGTGTTAAGATAGGATTTATTTAAGGTTCAGGAATTAGGTACATATAGTGTGTTGTATGTATCTAGCATTTATTTCAATTTTCAAGTTAAAAAAGTGATGTGTGTTTTAAATGTGCTTTTGTGAATTAAAGTTTAAGTGTATACGTGTTTCAAGTGTTTTAAAGTGGTAAAATGATATAGGAAGTAAGGATAAATACAAGTTTAAGAAAAAAGAATTAAGAATTAAAGTTTAAAGAATAGAATAAGATGAGGTAAGAGGTTTAAATTAAGAAAGCAGCACTTCGAAAGGCCATATTTTCTATCACTGAATAGATACTAGTACGTAGCTCAAATTATAATTACATTTTAGAGTTTTAAGAACAAATTCTGACCATTTTAGTTTAATTTATATCAATTACCATAGAATAAGGCCAACATACGGAACTTGAAACATAACAAAAACTGCAAAGCAGTTTCTTAAGGAAATACCCAATTGAAAAACGCACTTAAAAGAAGGTCAAAAAGAAGTCTAAATCAGAAAAGAGGGAAAAGAAGCAGGACTGGAATTTTAATAAGTCTGATAGGAAAATAGTGGACTGTGAGGCAAGTATCACCAGAAACAACACAGAATGCAACCAAGAGCGCTGTGACAGAAATTATCATAAAAACCACCCCGTAAAGACTGATCGCAAAAGGAAAAGAGCAAGTAGATCTAGGTGCTGCAGAAGGGGCACCTGTAAAATTATTTTTAGAGATACCTGTGAGACAAACTTGTGTCAGCATACAATTTGCTTATTAAATAGTTTGACCCTTTGTGGTAACTCTGCAAGGACTTTTATGTCGACTGTTATTTACCTTTGATATATGCAAGTTGCCCCCACCACCACCTGTCGTGATGTTCCGTTATGCTCTTATCAATTAAGACCAAACCATAGTGTATTTTGTGTAAGAAAATTAAACTATTGAATTCTCTGCGATGTTGCAGGGTCGGCCAAGAAAGGTCCTCCAACATTTCCCCACGTGACTCTTATTTCTCCAGCGCTAACAACACCACCTAGCCGCAGTTGTCTGTTTTTAACCCGCTGGAGTATGTTTTGGAGTATGGGGTCCAAACCTGGGAAGCAAACTCTAACTGTGGTCTGACAACACAGACACCTGGGGATCTGTCCAAGGTGAGCGTGTCAGCTTTGTCTCAAAATCTCTTGTTCATTAAAAAATGGCCAAAAGTCCAAGTTTTACATGACTGACATGTATCATCATCAACTGAATAAACATTCAACGAACAAAAGCCGTTTTCAAAAAAAAAACATTCCGAGGTGTATATAATATGTCCAGAGTCCTACAACATATGCAGGTAAAGGAGACGGGCTTATAATTGAAACGTTCATACTTAAATCTTTATTGAAAATTGGTGCAACATTTGCAAGGCGCTAATCATCAGCCACACATCCCGCGAGAATTGACCTATTAAAAATTATGGGAAAAATGGGACTTAGTTCTTTCATACATCATGAAGCAATCGTGCGCTGATATTTTCTGGACCAACAGCCTTGTGGATATTTTAATCTGCTACACCATTCGATTCCACATGGATCTCGCTCATATCTGTGAATGGAGCCCGTGCCTTTTGAAGGTAAGGAGTCCTCAGGTTTCGGCAGCGAAATGAACTGAAATTTCGGGATTTGTGTGCTGACAGACTAATTCGCGAAAAAATAATTCTCTAATAGTAAATCTACATGAAATTATTTTTTCACGTTATTTACAAATAATCGAAGTGGGACATTCGCCAAAAATAGCGAATATTAAATCATCGCAAATACTTCTTTCACGATATTTTCAAATAACCGAAGTGGGACATTCGCCAAAAATAGCGAATGTTAAATCATCGCAAATACTTCTTTCACGATATTTTCAAATAACCGAAGTGGGACATTCGCCAAAAATAGCGAATGTTAAATCATCGCAAATACTACCCAATTTACAATATTTGAATTCACAAGAAAGATATTTCTCATGAATGCGAGGTGAAAAGTAGACGTATCAAACTTCTCCGCAATTAAAACTTGTGAATAGTTATGTGAAAAGCCTACTTAATGATAGCTAAAAGAATTTGTAAGAGTTTAGAAGCAAAGGGCCATTATAAATGTTAAAGCCATATAGAAATTACCGTGCAGCCAAAAGGTCTACGTGTAACAGATAAAGAGCTAAAACGCACCATTTCATGCAAAACTTTACTTCACACAAACAAGTGTCATCGAGATGCCGAGAAGCACTCGCATGGTTGCTAAGATGCCTTTTGGACAGTAATGTATTGTTGCATGCAATGTTTACGTATAGGAATCCTATTTTGATTTTCATAACTCTTTTTATTATTGACATGATCTTCTAGGATGAAAAACCGTTTTATACGACATCTAAATGTTCATAGCAGCATGGTTTGGGACATTTAAACAAGAGGGCCATGATCACTCAGCTGATTGCAATCACTCGCAGTAACAAAGTCAGGGTCACTTGATATACTAGTAAATCACATATACAGTATTATCTTTGAATGTTCTCAAAAACAAGGTCACAGATAGGGGAATTTCAAACTAGTTTTGAAAAATTACAGAACAGTTTCGGTGACATTCCAACTATTTCCTGTTTTCGAGGGGTCAATGTAACGATACTGCAGAGCAAGTTTGGTAACTTTCCAACCGTTGGTTTGTATAAAGAGGCCGTTAAAATCGTACGTTAGGTTAACAGTAGCACCTGTATGTGGTAGAATGTTCGTTCAATGTAAGATGCTGGAGAACAAGCTTGGCGACTTTCAAACCATTGCTCCACGAGAAGCCGTTTAAAGACATACGTATTGCTATTGTAAGTAACAGGAGCTTATGTGTGTTGTGATCCAGAACCATTTTCTATTTTAGAAATGAGTCAATGCGATGATACTACAAGTTTGGTGACATTCCAGTCCTTGGTTCATGTAAAACAGTTTAAATTTTGTTCTATTTTAGCCTTTGAGATATTGTGATCGCCCGTTGTCCATCGTCTGCCTGTCGTCAGCATGTCCACGTTCATTGTTGACACTCTCTAGAGGTCACATTTGACACCCATAAAAGTTGGTCAGAACGTTGATCTCAATGATTTCTAGGTCATGTTCGAATTTAGGTCACCTTGAGTCAAAAACTAAGTCACACTGTCAAATCAAAGAAAATCCTTCTTAACGCTCTAGAGGTCACACTAATTAACCAATCGTCATGAAAATTTGTTAGAATTTTCGCCTCAATGATTTCTAGGTCAAGTCCAAATCTGGGTCACTTGGTGTGAAAACATAGATCAGATTGTAAACTCAAAGAAAAACCTTGTTAACACACTAGAAACCACATTTATTAACAAATCATCATGAAAATTGACGATAATGATAAAAAATGTGGCTCCTAGAGTGTTAAGAAAGTTTTTCTTCGATTTGACCATATGACCTTGTTTTTGACCATAGGTGACCTATATTCGACCATAACATTAAGAAATCATTTAGACAAACATTCTGACCTATTCGCACGATGACTGGCTGTAAAAGTTGACTATTAGAGTATCAACCTAAACCGTTGCTGAATTTTGATAAAACTTGACAGGAAACATCGGTATGATGTAGTTTTGCATATCAGGAAGCATCGGTATGAAGTGTAGTTGTGCATATCATTGGTATGTTCCGGTCAGGTGATATATTACACATTTATTTATTCTACAGTAGTGGGGGAGACATATATTTTTATATAAAAAACAACCATGTATTTCTGTAATGCCCTGTACAGTATTACTAAACTGTACTACAGTGCACAATAATATTACAATAAACAGCTGTGCTATAGGCATCGTGACCTGTGTCATAGGTGTGATAGCCCCCTACCTTTTGATACTACATACTTACCTTTATTTAATATAACCTGTTTCTTCCATCATTAGCAGGTTTATAAACTTCTTTGGACGTATACCGTATACTTACTTTAAGTTTGTAAATACTTGCATATACGCATACAGTTGTCATATTTTTCCTATAGCCTTTCCTATACTTACCTTTACTACTGTCGTAAGCCGTTACATACTAAATTGGATAACTAACGTGACTTACAGTTTACCTGTCCTTTCACCTGTATCTTGTAATTCCTTTATTATGCAAATTATTTTATCATTATCGCTATACTTTTCAGCCAATCATATCAACGTATTAGTTGATGATATATTTTTGAAAAGACTTCATAGTTTTTACAACTTTTTTAGTAATACAGAATAGAATATAAATTTATTGTTAATAAAGGAATAAGTTTGGTTACAGGTAAAACATTTTGCACATTTGTATTGCATATTATACATCTAACCAATTTATTAGTATTTTACACTTTTGAGTAAATGTTTGTTTTCACGGTACATTCTCAGTAATCGTCGTCCGCCATATTTTTTTTTAGTTTATATGTTTATATTTGTTGATAAGGATATATGAATTGGTGGTATATTTTGGAAAAGTCTACATGTTTTTACAACCTATCTAGAAATATGGAGTATGATAAAAATCTAGTGTTAGTAAAAGAATTATTTTGGTTACAGTTGTCACTAGCTGAATAGTCCACCAGAGAAACCAAAATTCTACCGTTGAGATAACCAGCTTCCCCACCTAAGAGGGACGTCGTGTGGCGACTCGGTGACAAATTGCACCCAACGTCTGGCTGTGATGGCTGTACAAGGTCAGTATCCGACACTTTAATTGCTTAATTGTGTAGTTCTCACTGAAATTCGATGACAAATTTAAACAAAGTGAGGAAGAATGTCACGATTACGGACTTAATTATGAAAAGGAGAGGAAGTGTGTAGGCGGCCAGATAGTTCTGTCGATAGAGCATTCGCCCTGTAAGCGAAGGGTCGCGGGTTCGATCCCTGATCAGGATGCACATTTATCTCACCATATGACGCAAGTCCAAACATTTAGACATGCTTGTTGTTTCTTATTTATAAATTTTAACTGTTTCGAAATATTTGACAAAGGAATAAAAATGTTGATTTCTCCCTTCATAATTGCAAGCTCGTTAAAAGGACACAATGTCATGTCACTCATATTGGCATCAAGTTGTTTAGTTTCTGCATTTGGATGTAAATAGAAGTTAGGGAATTTTTAGGTCTAGCTATACTGTCCTAACCTTTTTTTAAAATATTCAAAATAAAGATACTTTAATAACATTTATTTGTGCATAGTTTTATAAACTGCATTATGCCGTTACTGAGTAGAGAGATTTTAATAACTTTAGTTTTGTACCTTCCCATCCGCTTTGGTACTGTGGAAGGCCCTTAATATATGCAATATATGTATTTCCTTTCTTAATGAATTAATACCTTCGTAAGATAAAGACATTATTATTATTATTATTATTATTATTATTATTATTATCGTTATTATTATTATTATTATTATTATATTTGTAATGAACAGGTTCGGTCCAAAGCTAGATTAAACTACCCTTTAAATTTAAGGGCGTCAGTAGATTTAGCTGCGAGTTTTGCCAAAAAATCATTTAACTTTGTAAGTGCATTTTAATACTTGGAAGTGTGCATTAATTTGAAATGGTAGTTAGTTTATACACATAATAAGGAGAACATTTACACTGGTTAGTATGGATTTTTGCAGATGGCGTGTTTTTACAGTTAATCATGTAAATTAGTACTTTGTTAATCTTAATGACAGATGATTACACCAACTCAACATTTATTCTTAATTTAAACAACCATTTAAGAGAAAAGCAGGTAAAAGAAACAAGACATTATGTCATTTTCAAGCCAAAATTACTTTTGATTACTTACAAAGGGAAGTAAATAACCAGTGTTCTGTGTTGTTATTATTACCTCCCCTTTCAAATGTATATTTTGCTATTTCATATTAATTAATGATTTATTATTGGTCTAAGAATTAATTTACTTTTCTTTGTTAGAAAATATTGCAAACCTGAGATATATCTTATGTTACATTCTCTCAATACTGACTTATTAGGCCTACTTAAAATACTTCAAAATAAATTCCATTACACATTCAGTGAGTAACTTATGTATACAAACAACTGATGTGGTGAATGCATTTTCAACCTGTTTATTCTTTGTTTGAAACACACAAACAATTATCCAGGCATATGATTGTATTGCTCACTCTTGACATACAAGCACACCTGTCACATTCGATGATTTTTTGACAAAAGTCGCAGCTAAATCTACTGACGCCCTTAAATTTAAAGGGTAGTTTAATCTAGCTTTGGACCGAACCTGATGAACCACATATCTCTAGATTACGCAACTTCTTGAAGCAAAAGACTGCTAGCCCTTCAACACTAAAATAACTTTTATCGAAATGCGCTTAAAAAAACCAAATAAAATTTGTAAATACAG
>JAFMSR010000007.1:31272262-31285968 GCA_022818135.1 Saxidomus purpurata
ATGAAACTGTTATGCAGACCGTTATTTTTGGGTTGTAACTTCTCACTCTCTATAACCAGTCAGGGAACTCTGCTCTTTTCGATAGGCTACTGTAAATGATAATAAATCTTTCTGTAATGTTCAGTTGAACATTTTAGCTCACAGCACTTTTACTCAATTTTCATTATGAAATGTCAAAAACTTCGTCTTGATTAACTTTTGAGCAAATTTGGAACTGCACATCATGCGAATAAAAACAATGACACTAGGTCAATTTTAAAGGAATCTTTTTGGACACTCATTTCATACCAGATCATGAGAAACGGTCAAAATGTTTGTTTTGATCTCTACATGCCCTTTATATGCTTCTACTGGAATATAGTAACTCAGTCTGTGACACTTGTACCTTCGAGGAGAAGTGAAATATGAAGTCAGTTCAAATTGAAACATCAAGAATTGTAAATTGTGTCATCTAATTGTGTAATATAGAAACACTCTATAATGAACTTAAGAAAGTCCCACAAAATAGTAATTTGCTATAAGATGAAAAATAGCATCATGTTGCTTAACTCCTGACCAATCACAATCTACATAACATCCCAGAAATAAATACATAACTACAAGTATCTTCTCTAGGAAAGCGCGTCTAGCCGTCAACAACTCTCTGTCTGACGTAAAAATTAAAAGCAATGTCAGTTGTATAGAAACGTCGTAACAGTTTAAAGCTTGAAGAAGTTATCAATATCAGACACCGTATCACACTCCTTTAGCCTAGGGATGAAACATCTTTGTAATCTATTTAGAACATTATTCATCGAATCACCACACTGTTCTTGTGGCAAAATGAAAAATGGTTAACCTCTTTCTTCTTGTGTGTTGCAATTATACTTCAGAAAGAAACAGATTTTCAATTGATATGTATTGTCCGGCAACTTTCCAAAATGTGTTTTCTTGCACATCAGATGGGCATTTCCGATGATTGACCACCTCCTTGGCCGAGTGGTTAGAGTCGCTGACTTGAAATCACTGTAACTTCTCATAGAGTGAGGGTAATGGGTTAGAGCGCTGCCACCGACCATGTCTCTTAATGCAAGAAAGTTGGCAGATATGGATCTAGTACTGGTTCTTCCCAGGAGCGATGGTTAGGTGAACTGTCCGCCTGTAAAAAGTATCTAAATGCGTTGAAACGAGCGTTAAACTCATACAACAACATGCAACAACAATTTCGGATGACTTACCAATGCTGGAAAATAAGTCCCCAGTTTCAGGTAACTCCCATCAATGTTTTGTTACGTAACGTGATTAAATATTGTGACATCACTTCCCCAAACAAGGCGTATAGGTTATAGGACTATATTACAGGAATAAGCTAATTTATTGCGAGGGAGCGTTCGCGAACCGAAGCAATACATTTGTTTATCCCTGTAATATGGACCTTTATACGGCTTACAGTTTGTATTCTGACATCATGACTGGTTAATAAATGTGGCCTCAAGATTCTTAACAATGGCACGCTATTCCGATTTACAGTTTGTCCTACTTTCTGTTCACTCAAAAAGCAAGTTGTAGTTTCCATATTGACTCATTATCTCCAATATGAAAAAGTAATTATTTCACCTGTTTTTCCAAGAAGTGGGACTGTGACACCACAGAGCTAAGCTCCACCCAAAATCTCTATATATTTCATTACAAATATTGTCTGTAGCCTGGGACAAACCGTAAGCCAACTTGAATCAAAAGCTACGTCACATGGTCAAATAAAAGTAAATCTTCGTTTACACTCAAGAGGACAAGTGTAATATCCGGTCTCCGTGAATTTTTATCAGAATGATTGTCCCAATGATTTATAGGTAAGTTTTGAAACTCAGTTACTAGGAGTCAAAAACTAGGTAACTAGAACAAATCAATTTTAAAACCTTGTTAATACTCTGGAGGTCATATTTAATACCTAATTGTTGAGTTTCTAGGTCATGATTGGACGTGTGTCACCTAGGGTTAAAAATAGCTCACCTGGTCGACCTTATAAATACTCTTTTAGGCAAGTTATATACCCAATCATCATGTAAGTTGGTCAGAATGTTTGTCTTGTCTGGGGCAAACAGAATATATGTTTTTATGACATGTAGTTTAAGGTTGAATTTCGGTCACATTGGGTCATAAGTAGGTGATGTAATTAGGTGAGCGATATAGAGCCATCTTTGCCCTCTTGTTTAGCACACCTGGCAAGATATCATCACTTTATGACTCTACCAATTTTGTTTAAAATGAAGTTAATCCCTCAAAAATGAGGCGCTCAGTGGATTAGAGCTGTTTTCTATATACATGTAATTAAAAAAAATCTCTGAAAATTTGATTTTATTTCACGTTAATCATCATCTCACGACACTCTACCAAAGATGCTAAAATGAAGATAGTTCCGTAACAAGTGTTGGGCTTTTTTCCCTACATAATCTGTATAAACAAATTAAATCTTGAAAATCCGCTGTTAGAATTTTATTTTATTTTAGTGTATGTAGTAGTCAGAGTATCACATAGTTTTTATACCATTGTTAGATCTTTATACTCTACACAAGTCCTGCTCGTATGAACACAAGTGCAGATGTTCTCTGTTGACTCAGGCGAGCGATATAAGGCCAGTGGTCCTCTTGTTACACTTTGTTGGCAAAGAATTGCAATTATTATTAACTAACAGTCACTGTTTGGGTCCCTGCTACGCTACACTCACCGGTGGGAAGAACAAATACTCCTATCCGCCGTAAGAAACTGCCAACTTTCTCGCATAAAGAGGCATGGTCGATAACAGGGCGCGAGCCGATGGCCCTCATCCTATGAGAGGTTACAGTGATTTCAAATCAGCGACCCTAACCACTCGACCACGGAGGCGGACAAGATTTTATAAGGTCAAACCTCTATGCCATGACAGACCCAGTATCGTTCCCATAATGCTGTTAAATTTGAAGTGATGATCTGAAAGGAGACCTTTTAGAAGGAGATGTCACCCTCCTTATTTGCCACATATTAATTCTGCATGCCAATTTAGCGAGATCTGCGGCAAATTCTGCCTAGATAGTTGTTCCTCTTTAAAGGGTAAGCTGAGGTGAACCCTGAATATAGAGGGTCATACTTGTTATTTTATGTTTTTGTTTATTTGATAATGGGATATTCTTTTTTTGTTCTTGAGATTATCTAGGTGTTGCGAGACCGGAGTAGACGAAGCAGTAGAGGCAAGGATCGTACCCTACCTACCCAACAAGTCACCAAAGGAAGGCAACCACCCCGGCGCCCAACCAATAACCATGTCAATCCTGAAGGGCGGTACAACTACATCAATCCACATTTACCGGGGGAATTTGATCAATGATATCTTCATCGGCGTCCTTGACTAAATATATTTAATTGTGACTTATATTAATGAGAAATTGATTAATTAATGAAAATATTTGTGGTTCCCACATAATTTGGGAGACGTGTTATGAGCGGAGTGTTATTTCATATACTTGTGACTATTAGACGATCGCGTTATTGAATTGAACTGAATTGAACTGAATTGAACTTATTATGAAACGAAGGAGTAGAGGCAGGGATAACAACTCACCCACCTTTAACCCAATGATTTTTTAACCAGATCGTCTCTAATTTTCAATACTACTGATAACATGTTTCTGGAGTTGCCAGAAACATGTTTGTATCTTTTACCTATTATTTATTAACATACACAGTACATTATGTTCGCATTTGACGCCGAGTGCCCTTTAACAATTATGCATTGGGTATGTGCATTTCGTTATAATCTAATTTTGTACATTGTAGGCCATGATCCACATCCATTCCATCCGTATCCCCTTCATTCATTCATGTGCTCATGTTCTCTCTCTTTTTTTGTGTGTTTTTTTTTGTTCATTTGCATGCCGATCAGTGGCTTGCCTAATATTCTTTTCACTCATCTATCACTCACCTATCATTCATTTATCACTCAACACTACCAGGGGCGTAGCTTCCTATAGGCACTGTAGGCACGTGCCTACACTTTTTACAAAAAATAAGAAAAGCATTTAAATGCCAAATATGTAATGATAATGATTTGGGTAGGGATTATATGGGTCTTACCAATATTGTGAACCTGTACAACAGCGAACTACATGTATTTCGTTATTGTAATAATACTTTATTAATAAAATCAATGGTTTTAAGAAATAGTTCGATGAGATGCAGTTGCAAAAGCAACCGGGAGTAGGACTTCGTTCAATACAAGTTTTTTGAGATCTCGAATTCAATTTGTTAATACCGGTATAAGACACGACCATTCATGATCCCCTGGAATTGGCAGTTCTAGTTTTTGCTCTGCTATTGACGAAATTCGTGATGCGAATAGCAAGAATGTGTTTCAATTGAAACATAGTCGGATTGAAATTACACTGATTTTCACGATTTATAAAAAACATACAATCATCTAACTACTCTAACATTGTTTGCATGTTCAAATTTTATTTCTTGTTAGATCTATAGTTATAGACCACGAGAAAAATGTTTTACTTGTAATGCACGTTTCAAACAAGAGTTGTACGCAGCACGTGGTTTTGATGTGCTGCACTTTTTTGACATTCAAGTTATTTCTAAAGCCTTCAATGTATAACAAAGTTACAGTCTGGAAACGAATAATTATGTGCATAACATTATACAGGATTCCATTACCTTTAAACTCTTAATAGTCAGTACTTATGAGCCTTAAAAATATGCTAAAACGGACAAAATTCATATAGAAATGAAATTTTTGTTTTCTGAAAGTTTAATGTCTGTAGCATCCGTAACACAAAAGTCCCAAAAGTGTCTGCCTGGGAAACTCTACAATCCAAGATGGCTGCCAAAATGATCGCCGTACTGAAAAAAAAAACCATCACACACAAGTGCTTACAAGTATCGCATTTTCTATTTGTGAATGTATTTAAATGCTGCTAACTATCACTACTGTATCAAAATTTATGGACATATGTCTTGTGATGATATAGTTTCCATTTCTGTTAGAATATCAGAAATTTGTTTATAGCAAAATAACTATATTTTACTTTATTGCAAAATACTTATTTTCTGTTTCCGTTCTTTAGAATACTTATAGGAAAAATGCCTGATAAAGGATATCATATATGTTAAACCAATTCTATATGTTTAAATTCTGATATGCCGGTTTCGGATAGTTCTGAAGCTATTAAAACAACAGAGGTATACTGTGCAAGGTGGGTGGCTTATGGTATGTATTAAAATCTCTACTACGAGTATGTTATAGGTGATCTACGCATTTTCTTTAAAAAAGGTAATAAAAAAATGCGTGTCAACAGTTGAAACGTGCATTACAATTTCAGTTTGAGGCTTAATATACTTCAAGTGGTCCTCTTTCGAATTAATTTTCCATTGCATGTAATAACATGAAGTTACGCTGTATTATGAAATGAAATGTTTATACACTTGACACTATTTTAGGACTTGGATGTAAAGATCTGGCATTCAAGGCGTGATGATACTTTATTAATTCTCTGTAACTTGAAACTTTTTTATATTTTGCCGTTTATCTGCGTAAGATATGTTTATTTTAGCCATTTTGGTCCTGTCAAATGTTTTGAGTAATGATGGATCGGCCATTCCCGGGTAAAGATGAAACTGTGCATATTGTGCTACTTTAGGACGATGTTGTTAGTGAAAGTACGCTGTATACAAATTTAATTCATATCCGGATTAATTATCATAATAACCACATTCGTCTGCAATTTGGCAAATCTTTCTATTTGCGAATGCATGATATTGTATCAGTAAGATATCCTGGTACGCAAATTTGAATTATATTCGCACGATTAATTGCTTTTAGTCAAAAATTTCTCACCAGCTTATAGTTTGTGAAATGTATAGAGAACATCATACTTGCACGACTCACTGAGGTTGATTAACTATTGCCAAACATTTTCAATTACGTAAAATTGCGACTTCACGATGTTTTTTGGTTAATGTTAGTCTGATAACGAAGATATCATCCGTAGCTTAATGAGTGGCTTTTGAACAGTCAGTCAAGATTTAATCAACTTGAAGGCAAACATTCAATTCAATTCATTTATTTAGTCGACTCAAAGTTGGCTTGAAATTCATTGATGCACGCATACGGACGTGTATAGTTCAACCAGACTTTTAAATACACGTGTAAGAATCTTAGGGCCCATAAGATGTTTCCACTTTGAACGTTTTGGATCCATTTCACATCCTGCGTCACAATTCTCACGAGACATTTTCTGGGCTTCGCTGAAAACGTCTCAAAAGCTCTTTGGAAAGATTCAGCCTACTCAATTGTTTGTCTGGCATTATCATTAACAGAATATATCTTGCTAAAAGTTTGTTCATGTAAAAGACATCAGAAAAAATGAGCTGGAGGGACTATAGTAGTAGCAATATGCTATTTTATCATCCATTGCCATATGAATTCAGCAGCCTATTTCTTTACAGCTGAATATGGAGGAAACTTATCACTAGGTGCATTGTTCAGGCCTCCATGGATTTTCTTTGGCGACACTCCTTTCATATGCAGATACATGTACCCCACCCCCACACCCCTCTCCCCAACTGTCGCACATGTACACAGTAACAGTAATGATAGTGACTTAAAACTTTTAGCCTGCGGAAATGCAAAAGTGTGCAAGGCAATGGACGTTTTATGCATTCCCCTATAAGATTTCTAAATAAAGAACGAAACTTTTTAAATCTAATTGTTTTTTTTTTTGGATAAGTGCTTGTGTTTTATGAGGGCATGAGTTTAAAGATTACTTATTTTCAGTGTGGCCAAATTCATAAACTTAGTGTCTTTGTTTTCCACTAAAATATACCCCAGGATACGTCACAATGTAGCTGCGGCGAAGTGGGATTAAAATTTTTTCAGGGGAGCATCCCGAACCCCCCTAAAAAAGTAAGTGCCTACTCTTCCATATTTTTCAAGCTACGCCCCTGACTACCTATCATCCATGTACAGTATCGCACATGTACACAGATCTGTTCCCATTGTGGTATAATCCAGGAGTATCCAGGCAATGTTTTATTCTATACCTGTTTGTTTTTGTTTGATTTCATTACCGCTTTATTATATAAAACCGTAACTTAATGGTTTATTTTTTTAAAAAGAGAAGCTTTTCAGGCCTGTGTAAAAAACGATCGCTTATTTGTATTTAAGGGGTTTATCGTTGGTACCGGATAATCCATATGACCAAGGTCCCCAGAAAAGTTTTTTTTAATCTTGGGTTTCGTGGGAGTGCAAGGTGCAGAAATCGTCACATTACTGACACACCCCCTGGTCCTTTAACATCCCCGGTGTACAGCACCGTTACATCGGACCTTGGTTTTAGGTCTCATCCGAAAGACCATTAGCTATGTTAGAGGAAGACCGGGGGATTAAACTTGCAATATCAAAATTAAAATTTAACGGCAAAACCTGAGAATAATGCTGTAGAAGAATTCTTGGGTATGTACTTTGTTCAAACTCTATCTTGGCACACCCACATAGAATACTTGACAGAAAGATCTTTAATGTTCTAAAAGCAATCCTGGGTAAAGAAAAGGAACAAAACTTTTTTTTTTTCAAGGGGTACCAGCCTCATATTCTTAGCAACATCAATCACGGCAGTATTGTCTATGCAACAACCAGTGACACGAACCTTAAAAAATAACAGATCATACAAAATAAAGCTTTTAAAAGTTACAACTGGCTGTTTTCAGTGCACCTCAATAGCACCTTTCCATATAGAAACAGAAATAGCAGAGGTTAAGGAGTCGGCCGCTCATCCCGGAGGTTGCGGGTTCGAGCCCCACTGGGGTCACTGGTTTTTCCAGGAAACGAGCTCGCGAGTGACTCGATAAGCTACAAGCTTTCTTCACAATCGATCTTAAATAAATGAGTATAAACTAATTAATGCAAAGCATGCACAACTATTGGACAAGAAACATCCAGTAAGGTGATTCACTTCCGAAAAAGTTATAGAGGTACCGGTATGTATATACGAACAAAATGCTCACGAAATTTAAAGCATTGAAGTACCAGCATAAACAGAAGGTCCAAAAGTTAATAACATAATTCAATCTACGAGATTTAAATATACAACCACCACCATACGATTTACTCACTCATATAGCACCTTTATACATTGATTTTGGTCTGGTGGGGAAAATAAAAACAAATGAAAGCAGACGGAAAAAAATAGCGAATAGGTTCATTGACTCAGACAGCGTTTAGACCGGATAAAATTATAACAAACAAATAAATTAAGACGGAACAATTTTAATGTAAAAAACAGGCGACTCGCAAAACCGGAAGTGAAACTTAATTCATACTATTTTTTAAATTTTCGATTGCGAAAGAAGTTCTTACAACTTATATTAATCGCTCTCGAGACTAATTCCAGAATCAACCATGTAGATGAAATTATTTGTGTCTTGCCTAAGGACACTACCGACGACATGGCTTTGATAGGGATCGAAACCGGGACCTTTCGACTCTGAAGCGAACGCGCTACCACTGCGCTAACACGGCTCCACAATCTTAATTCGATAGTCAGACTATCGCAAAGAAAAACGGCATTGCAATAAAACAAAAAGCATCAACACGGCTATTACAATACAAGGCCAGTGACTTAATACTTCATTAAAACTAGGTAGGCCTGCATTAAAAGCAGAAATGTTAAGATCCGGAAAGAACTGCGAAGTCTGTCATATTCCGGAATCATTTGAACACGTTTTCTTTAAATGCCAACTGTGCATTGATTTCGCCCTCGTGAATTATTCCGCCAGGCACATCACCTCCGGGGAATGCTTCAATTAAGATAAAGCACTCCAGCCATAGATCATTTCTTAAAACTCAAATGATAATCTTACAATGACCCAACGCTTGGATATGTATTCCCGTTCAACATTACCTTCTTCCCTTAAACTGTGGAATGAACTCAACATAGAAATAAGAGAATCTCCTTCTCTTTCAATTTTTATAGGAAAACTCAAAACACTATTTAAATTCAAAACTGTTTCTTGCTACTATCTATCAGGTAAAAGATATTTTGCAGTACATCATGCCCGAATAAGAAATAACTGCAGGAATTTATATGCTGACTTGTTCTGCAATCATCTATGAGATTCACCTGTTTGCTAATGCGGACATGGTGTAGAAAATGCAGAACATTACTTTTTTAAATGTTTTACATAGAAAAACAGCTAAAGCATTTATTGAACATATTATTTGAATGGTGAAGGCATCGTGGTGTAGGGGCGGAGCGTCGGACCCCAGTAACTTAAAAACGGACCCATATAGTACTATCTATATTTAAGGATCATCTTCAATGGAAACTCACGTAAGTAATATCAGCTTCTGTTATTCTATTCTGTTCTGTACTCATTTTAATAAAATTACACACAATGACAGTGTGATACATTTTCGCTCAAATTTGGCGGACGTCTGAAACAGGTGTTGACACATCCCTTTCGCACTACATTGGTACATACCTCGTGCATTTAGCGGTGCAAACCCTCGCATTAGAGTAATTTTCTAACAGAATGCTTTTCTTTTACCAGGGGCCACATTCCAGTAGCACCCTAAGTCAAATCTTAAATTTTTCCTTAAAATTAACAATTTCATTAAGAAGATAACATAAAAAGGATAATGTTCATTGCAGCATGTTGAGCAATTATTAAATCTTCCATGACCATTTTCTAAAATGATGATGAAAATGCACACGATCGCTTTTGGGAGAATTATAATAATTACAAATTTTGGACTAAAGTTAAAATACTTAAGAAAACACTTAAGATGCTACTGGAATACGATGTAAAAGTAGGTTCTGAATGGACGATCAGCGATGTCTTTCACAAATAAACCTACTTTCAGCCTAAGTACGACCATGTAGAAGTCGTCTTTCAATGACAGTTTTTCTCTTTTTACCTGGTTTACCTCCCTGTGTCTGATACTGTTTATTGCCTGTGTGTTCATTCTGTCCTCTCCAGTACTGAAGACGGGCGGCCTTATTTTGAAGGTATACACACAGTGCATTAAAAACACCATAATTTTGAAAACCAGTATAAAAAGACATAGCATCTTTATCATCTTTATTTTTTCAATACTGAATCTGTTCCCTTCAAAGTATTCAATTAATTCTTGAAGTTCTGACATTTTTTATTTCGCCTTCCTTCTCAAGATCTTGCTCCAATTTAACAATTTGAGATCTTAAAGTTTCATTAAAGCTGAAGTCACTACAAGCAATGTCAACTTTACAAGAGTTGTAACAATGTTCATCTGCATGATGACTTGGATATATATCATCTTATGAGGTCTGTGTGCCCATTTCTGCTGTAAAAACCTCTGTCTGCGTATGTAACCTGAATAACAAAATCACAACATTAGCTTCTAAAGTCAGAATTATTTTTACTTCAAATCTACTTTCATTTTCTTGAACATTAGCTGCTATATACCATGCTGTGTTTAAAAAAAAATATATCAAGCATATGGTACATGTATTTTTTTCCTTTTTCAGTGTCTTACATTTTTTTACGGCAGTTCTTAGTCATGGATTAGCAATGGTAATCTAACTTTTACTCTGTGTAATTAGTCCTAATATAATTATGTGATATTTTTATAATATTGAACAGTCTCTTTTTATTCTTGAGTAGAAAGACCAATTACAGTTAAACTTCGTTTGCTCGAACTTCATTCGCTCGAACACTACCGATCGCTCGAACCCGACCGGCGGTCCCGGCAAAAGCTCTATATAAATTATATTGTTCCACTACCGAAACCTCGAACACCGATCTCTCGATCTCTCGAACCTGTACCGCGGTCCCTTCAGATCTATTTCATTGTAAAGTACATCCTTTGGCTCGAACAATAAAAGGTGCTAATCTCAATTATCGAGCAAACAATGCATTGATGATTAGCTGTCAGACACAAGCGCTGTGAAACGGCGTGTTTTATTCACACCTCGTTAAATTTGCAATTAAAGGTTATTATGTATAAACAGACTGAAAGTCGCTCACGATGTTTATAGCAATAAGTAGCAGATTTGCTTTAATTTAAAGTTGGTTTTTTTTTCAGAAAATTAAAGTAATTCTCTAATGAATGACAAACATTTCATACTTTTACATTACAATACTTAGAATAAATTGTGAGTTTGTCTTTTTGTTAAGGGTAAGCTACAAGTTTCTAATATACATGCACATTTACATGTGTGTACCATTGTACGCGCAATAAATCCCGATGTGGTCTCGATAAAGGATGTAGGGCGACCCCCGTGACTGACCATGCTGACAAACCTCGATCGCTCGAACTACCGATCCCTCGAACCGAAATGGCCGGACCCTTCGAGTTCGAGCGAACGAAGTTTAACTGTACATGTGTTTTATATTTTAAGTATATATGTTTAGTAATATGCACATGTATTGGATGAGACTGAATAAACTATTTAACTACAGCTTGTGATAAGGCTATGTAAATTTAAGTATAGTCTGTGATGGTAATATATTTTTAAAATGTACATATGACTGTATTTCTTTTTAAGTAAGATTTTTGTCTTACATTTATGTAAAATTGAAAGTTATTACTTGTCCAGTTTAAAGAGACATATACGATATAACTGATGCCAAACTGTAACACGTAATCTAAGTTTGGAGAATATAATCGGCCAGATGTAGGGTATGTCACTTTAAGAGACATACATCTAGCATGAGCTCTGGTGTCATATGATACAGCTCCAATGAAGAGCTTTTGGTGAATCGTGTTTTTATCATATATTCAAATATTTGGAAATTACTCTCATGTATTTAGTCTTACACGCAAGCAAAACATACAACATAATTTTTTATACATTCAGTACACTCTGTTTAAAACGAACTTTATGGGATCAATAACATTACTTCCTTATATCTGAAGTATGTTATATATATCATATAAAATAAAGAAGAAAAAGAATATTGAGCAGGGATAATTTGTTCCTTATATCCGGATTTTCGCTATATCGTTTTACAGGGTTTACAATGTTGTGCAAGTATATGTAGCACCGTTTCTTTCTCAAAATCTGGCAGATTCTCGTCTTCAAACTGGCCTTTATGGTCTGTGAAGTTGTTGGGCTTCATTCTAAGAGGACCTAAAGGCGCCCGTTGTGTTGGTGCTTTTCTTACATTTTATAGTCTTTTTCAATCAAAAACACGTGGCTCAGCACCGGATTTAAGTGTCCATAAGTAGTATAAAATGGGGGGTCACCCCCCCCCTGATATTTTTGCACATACTGATATTTTTGCACATACCGATATTTGTGCACATACACCCTTTACGATGTAGGGGAAGTAACTGCTACAGAAACTGGGGGTTTATTATCGCAAGAGTGATGCATTTGTTTTAAAAAGTGTTTCCACCAATCGCGATAGAATAAGAAACATGAATGTCAATAACCTCTGAAAAACTAATTTTTTAATATATATTTAAAACGATACTTTTGAAGAGAGTATAAATTATGCACGCTGAGAGACAGCAGCAGACTTTTCAGGTTATAACGACCGGTTCGGAGACCATATCATCGCTTTTGCGTCCGCCATTCAATTAGCACTTAATGTCCGGTGTGTAAATCTTACATGCATGAGTCGGTTTTCTATAGGATGTGTAGCAGAGCAAAGGTCACATAATATATCTCTACAGGGGTATAGTAGGAATTCACTATTATATATATCAACACTATAAGCCACACGAAGTGACAAGATGAGTCATTCAGGAGGTATGATGAGGTATTGAGGAGGTAATGAGGAGGTAATGAGGAGGAACGAGGAGGTTATGAGGAAGGTCACTTCTTGTGGCTTATAGTGTTGATATATATGATAGTGATTTGGTACAGACGGCGAGGTCAGTTGCTAATAAAGCGAGACCGTTATCTCACTATGGAGAGTAACGACAAGAACATCATATTTCATTGTAGGAAATGTGGTTACGTTTTTTTGCTTTGGAGAAACCTATTACACCACTTCAGAGTATGGCATACATGCGATACTTGCGAGTATTATTCAAATCTCTGTGTATGCTGCGACTGCGTGTTTGAAAACCGTAAGGCATTTCTCAAGCATGTGAAAATGAAAGCCTCGGAGGTAGTGAGGAGAAACAGACCAATGCAAACGGATTCTAACCTTTTAGGGATATCTAAGGGAGGTAAAAGTCGTTTGGTTCGGTCTCCTGAATGTTTGCGGCTATATGTGTCAAAATGTTTTATTCGATTTCTATCTATATGGCACTGGTTTCTGCAAATGAGACATGTATGTTGATATTTCGGATTATTCATTTCAAATTTGGGGTATGCCGTCGAAATCATACAAGTAATACTGGACTTTAATGAGCACCCCAATGACCAATAAATGGAACCTACCCATTGTAAAATTCCAAATGAAACACTTATAAAAAGATAGGACGGTTTATTCAAGCGTATAATGCAATGAAAATAAAACAAACTTTTGCGTATATTTCTCAACATACATGTAGATTAATCAAATATTTAAAAAAAGTTGATAACTAATATATTTCGGAAGGAAATCAACTGCATACTTATAAAAACCACAAACGAGTATTAAATAACAAGCGAGATTGTCATGGTGACACGATTAAATTACATTTTTTGAAAGAATACCAAGCACACACTGCAACCCGTAAACCGCAAGCCTTTTCTGTGAATAGCGTTAATTTTAGT
>JAFMSR010000007.1:31286468-31304475 GCA_022818135.1 Saxidomus purpurata
AAACAGGTTTGAAATCAGAAAACACACAAACATGATTGCACTTAAACGACGGGGTAATTTTGTAACAATCATGTAGTTTGTTGTATATATTTTCAGATCCATTTGATAAACATGATCGCAGTGTATAGCATGTGGCTGTGTCTGTGGATACACCAGGTTTACCCTGTTGCAGGAGTGACACCGTCTAATATACCTAAAACATTGACAGCAGGAAGTACACGGCTAGATTTAGTGAAACAATATTTTTACTGTGGGTTTACATATCCTGAAATTGTTTTGCTGTTGTTTGTGATAAATAACATTAAAATATAGTTGCGACAACTTAACAGAGTTACAACTTACGACGTCGAACTAGGTACACACCAGATCACATTGTTATTACATGTAATTATATTTCCAAAGAAATTGAGACAAGCGGTCAGTGCATTGGTTACCGTTCCATGTGGAAACGTTTGGTAAATGAACATAGGTTAAGAGTTCCGAGAAATAAAGTTCTTTCTATTATGAAAACTATAGACCCTGATGGAATTACTTTTCGGAAGGCCCACCGGCTGAAAAGACGCAAGTACAGAACAAAGGGGCAGAATTATGTTTGGCATGTAGACGGATACAATAAACTGAAGCCTTATGGCTTTTGTGTACACGGTGCTATTGACGGTTACAGCCGAAGGATACTTTGGTTAGAAGTTGGTGAAAGTAACAACAACCATGCACTGAAGACGCTTGGGGTTGCTCCGCGAATTCTTCGGTGTGACAATGGAACGGAAAACTCAACTCTGTCTTTACTCCAACCGTTCTTCCGATACTTTGTTCCCGAAGTATTTGGTGGTCACAATTTTGGAAAGACTGTCGATCAACAAGATGTTGAAGTATGCTGCGAAATGTACGGCTTACACAGGACTGTATGCAGTCAAGAATTTCAAGATTTGGCAAAATTACTAAAACCTGACCTCCACATTCCCATTACTGCACAAGGGGCTCTAGAGTTATATACAGGGAAATGCTGGAACTCATTGACGAAATTATGGAATGATTTGTCTTATCTCATAGCGTCACATGAATTTTAGATAATTATTCTCCACCAGTGTTTCACTGTGAAATTTTGGTCTGTTACAAGGAAAGGTGCAGTAGTGTATATAAACGGAATATTGTGTTAGCATGTTCATCCGTGTGTTTGTAGGGGTTCTAGAGAGGGGGTTTCTTTTGGTTTTTACTAAAACCCGTACCGTACATCATACAAATCTTCGTGGCGGAACGATACAACCGTATTTAATCTATGTTTAAAAATTATGTAAATAAAAAATAAGAAAATGTTTATCATTTTACATTTTAAAAATATCTTTGGTAAGCCTAGCTTATGTTTCGCTAATCATAGCGATGTAAAAGAAATATGAATGGTGACGCGAAATACCGGGAGTGAACTCAGTTTTGTTAATGAACAATGATAAATGTCGCGTATTTTCCCCGATATTGAATGTTGTTTTACATGTTGTTTATATCAAAACCTAGACTCCAATTGTTGAAAACGTTACAGAATACTTCTTACTGATACCACATATCATTTTAAGCAGAATTATCGATGAATTCCATCAGCCTCGAATGATTTCATATGACTTTGTTATTTCCATACGTACCTGGTTTCGGGTCAGTTAGTCTTCACTGATGAGTCTCCTATAACATTTACGAAATTTATCAAGGATTTACAAAATATTTTTTAAACATTTGAAATAAATATTCTGTTATTTTTATTGTACATAATAATATCTAAAACTGATTTCTAAAAATAAATTGAATACGGTCATATCATTCTGTAATTCTCAGTACATTACGAAGATTTACACGGTGTACGGTACGGGTATTAGGAATAACCGTTTTCGCCAGTCTGCTGATCCCTATGGGTAATTGCTTTCGCCTGGAATGTACAGGTGCACTGGTCCTTCATTTCCAAAATCTCTCACATTGCTCGCTCCAAGCACCACTACCCGGAACCTCGCTCCAGCAAGAGTGCCAAACCATGTGAGGGTGCCGAACGAACAAATGTATCAATCAATCCTCGATTTTATAAAGACAACACAAGTATCACCGACGCAAAATGACTTTAAACGTGTCAGCTGCTTGCCAGTTGCTGATTTTAAACGGAAAACAATCAGTTCTTCCAAGCTCCCAATCAAATCGCCATTTCAGTGGTAGGAATTCCTTGTAATTTGTAACTAAAATCGCATAATGACAAGGGAAGCCTGTACGCGAATGTAAATGTTGAAGAAAGTCATGCAACCCATTTGGCAAAACAAAAAGGAAGTGGCTATTCGGACGTGTAGTGAAATAACCCGCAGTCTGCTTTTCGTACGGCAGTTTTGTATCACATAGCATATATATTTCTGAAGTGATTAAACTAATATATTTTACGAGAAACACGTGTATAAATGTGCTCTGCTTTTTCAGTTTTATTTTGCAGAATGCGTATTTTTGCACACTAAAATTAATTTAAAATGAGTACATTAATTAAGATTTAGACATACGAGAATTCTTACAAATACGTTATGAAGATGTGCTCTGCTTTTTTCGCTTTTTTTCTTCTTTTTTGCACTCATGAAATGTATACATGTATTTACATAAAATCGAAATATATGAAACCAAATTAGCAAAACTCTCACCTGATTATATGTTTATTTTCAATAGTTAATCGATTAAAAAACCTTAAAACCCAACAAGATCAACCATTTGATTTTTTTATAAGTGCTATCCGGTCTTTCTATACATTGGGAAATGTAAGAAACTGGTTGAAAAATTATCAGTTTAATCATTTCAAAAATATACATAATGTATGTTATGTGATACAAAACTGCCGTACGAATAGCAAACTGCCGGTTATTTAACTATTCGTACTGGAGAGTAGCCACTTCAAAACAAAAATGGACATGCATGACATTCAATAACGATAATTGTAAGTGTTTTCGTACACGCTAACAGTGCGCATATTAATTTATGCGTCTACCATTCGCTGGACTTATAATTTATGCGCTCAGTGCACATTTCTTCGACATTTCGGAAAGTATATACGCTGAGCGAATAAATCTTTTGAACCAATATAAGATTTGTGCGTCTACCGAACTGCAAAAACTGGAAACATGGCAGATTATAGACGAAATACTACATGATAGGAAAGCATGCCGAGAGTTGCACAACTTTAGAATGATACTTTGGCTAGTCCCTTGCGGAACATGTTACGATGAGAATCGACCAGTGGCGAGGATATATATTTTGGACTGTCAAGAAAACAATAGTATTTTGGGTAGTACTTAGGGACTACGAACCGTAAAGCAAATTGATAGACAGGCAGCAATCATCCCCAGCTGTTGGTTCTCCACAGTTTTGTTTATCCGTTTGGAAAAAGAACAAGAAATCATGTATATCAATCATTTAATATTTAACATATCTCCTGGGCAATGGTAAGAACAAAGGAGTAGAATTTCTCAGCACTGCCATGCTAATAAGACATCTTTGTTTTAAACTAACAATCATGACACAAACAAGAGCTGCGAGAGGAACAGTGCGCTCAACTATTCTCAGATCATGATAGTAATACAAATGCTTGTCCATAAATACAAAGTCCATAAAGGGGGATAATTCAGTCAAAATGCTTGATAGAGTTACGGATTATACCCATTTCTCTCTGTGTCAGGATCATATACACGTGCATCTTGAAAGCAATCATCAATAATATAACAGATTTTTTGTGAAAGTTCTTCTGTGTATGATGAGTGACATATTTTAGTGTACTGAACACATATTTCCCCTGGTAGTTACTTTCAGTGAGGGAACCATTGGAACAGGAAAGCTCCCTTCACTTTGGGGCTTTCCACTCAGCAGCTCTTCACTTAGGAACTTTTTTGAAGTTCTTAAGTACAAATAATATTGTGAAGAAAACACACCAATACTTTAAAAAAATCTTGAAGAGAACATTCTTCTCCGTTACTACCAGTGAATTTTTCAATGACTTCTCCATTATATGTGGATAGTTTAACTTCCATGTCTGATAATTTGCCCATATCATTCTTTCCGTCCGGAAAAAAATCTTGTTGCATAATTTGTAACTGTTTGAACTGTCTGTTCTTCTTCCCTTTTGAATTCATACATTTGAATTCATACATTCGTGTTCCTCCTCTCCGAGCTGTCGCTTGCCTGAAATTTCCTCTAGTTTGATGGAGCCATCCAATCTGTAGTTTAAATGTTGGGTGTGTCCCAGTACCCCGCTGTTTCTGAAACAATAATGTAAATTTACCAAACGTCATGTAGAGGAAATATGACCATGTTGTTTGAGAGTGCCCCTCCAATCTGAAAATGCTTCCTACGTGCATGATGGTGGCTTTCACAAATGAACATATTGATTGAGGAAAAGTCAATTTACTCAAAATTATTATAATTTATTCTGATTATTATATGCTGAAAAGGGAGATCCAATCGCGACCAAAACCCACTCATCCCCTGTTACATTTAAAAAAAAATTCTGTCTGACGTCTTATGTATTATGAATTATGTCTTATGACCTATATCCTATGTTTTATGTCTTATGACCTATGGATTATGGATTATGGATTATGCATTCTGTCTTCTATATTATGTCTTATGATCTCTGTTTAAATAATATCTAAACAGAAATGCAGATATATATGTTGACAGTCTGATTGCTTGCTCATCTACTATGCTATCTCCTCCTTGATGGATTTTGACAATATTCAGTAACTGAGTCCGCTGGGTCAAAATGATGACATGCAGTGTCATATTCTTATGATTTTTTACCCTAGGGTCAAAGGTAAAATCAAGTTAAAGGTCAACATTACTTCATTTCTATTTACATACCAGTACATGGTGCTGGACGATGTGTATCACGGACGATGTGTACCTGAGACGATGTGTAACACTTTACGGAGACGATACACCACTTAGAGTTATTTCAACTACATTTGTACATAGCTAAGGAAGTAGCTTGATGCTATGGAAGTTAGTGGTTGCTAAGGAAATAAATGTGGTTCAAATGCTTAGTGTTATCAAAGGTACTTACAAGTTTGGTTCAAACAGAACTATAAACAATACAAATCTACCGCCAGACCTTCAGTCAGCTGGCTCAGTCGACGTCTTCAAGACTAGACTAGCCACCTACTATATCTAACTTCACTCTTAGTTTCTTTTATCCTTCACTGTACATACTTTCACTTTTATCTATTTACTTCCTTTCTTGCGCAACCCCCTGACAGAACATTCAATTTGTTGAATTTGGCCAGTAATAGTAGAAGGAAGAAGGGTAAAAATTATAGGGTTGCTAAGACGGTAGGTGGTTGCTTAGGACGTCACTGGTTGCTATGGAAGTCTATGTGATTCCAAAGGGTAAGTGTTGTCCAAAGGTACTTAAAAATAGTTTGGTTGCAATACAGCTATTCAAGCTATATGGTTGCTAAGGAAGTCAGTGGTTATTATGAAATTATATACATTCTCAAGTAAAGAAAAAGATATAGAAACTAAGTCAAGTGCCTCGTAGTGTAAGATAAGAAGATTTTTAAAGGTTCTACCTATATCACTATATGTAAAACTAAGTGGGTCTTTTATGATTTGAAACTATAAAACTATGTGCCTTTTAGTTTAAGACAATACGTTTTTTAAAGTTTTTTCTCTACAACTCTATAGATGTAAAACTAAGTTAGCCCTTGGGTAGGGTCAGTTTTTACCAGAGGGCCATGATTTCCACTAGATGATCCTACATGCCAAATATCTAAGCTCAGTGTTATGAGGTTTTAGACAAGAAGATTTTTAAACGTTTAGCCAATATGACTTCATTTAAAACTAATCAAGCCCCAGGGTGGGGCTAATATGACCCTAGATGTCAGGATTTGAACAAACTTGGTAGAGGTCTACTAGGTAATGCTGCATACCAAATATGTAGGCTTTGGGCCTTGTAGTTTCGGACGAGAAGAGTTTTGAAAGTTTTCCTTATATATACTTGCATTTGTATAAATGTAAAACTAAGTTTCCCCTGGGTTGGACCGAATTTGACCCCAGGGGCATGATTTGAACTTCTCGTGGTAGTAGAGGATCTTAAGTTGATGCAACATGCTAAATATGAAAGCTCTGGGTCATGTAGTTTCATTCAATAACATTTTTGAAGGATTACCTCATATAACGCTATGTAAAACTAAGGGCTTCTGGGGCGGGGTCAATTTTGATGCCAGGGGCATAATTTTTACAATCTTGGTAATGGACCTCCAGATCATGCCACATTGCCAAATGTCAAAGCTTTAGGCCAAGTGGTTTCACATAATATTTTTGAAATTTGAATTTTAAACCCCCGGGTTCAGTATTGGAACAAACTTGGTATAGGTCCACTTAGTCTCACTAAATCGCCTCCGAAGCCTGACCCATTTTATAATCTGATTTTTTATAGTTGTCAAGCTTCTTCTAGCAAAAATAATTAGGCTAAGGTCCACTCTAACTTTAATACTGCTCAGGTTACTAATATAATCAATTGAATGTTCACTATATTTACCTTCTTTGGATTTTCCATATGTGTGTCCTTTTCCATTGACTTTTGTTTTTTCTTCTTTTGGCCGGCTATGCTGCGAACCAATTCTTGAATACGTTTTCTTCTACCATCTTCCTGAAGGAGTATTGATTTATATTTTATACAGAATGTTGAATGATAAAGTTTTCACAAATTTATCAATCTGACACTAGTGGCCGATTTAAATTTGGATCGACAGATTTCGGGCACTGGCCGGACCAGATGACTGTCACATTTTCCCCATTTTCAGTAAGTCTGTCTTCCAAAAATATTGATTAATTACTTAATTCACTCTGAGGACAAACAATTTTGAAGCAGATCTATGTTGTGCTATTTGCATTGTATTTGTAAGACGAAACATTGTGGGTACAAATCAATTCAGTTTTTTTTTATCTTCTCCCGAACAGGGCGGTATTTAAAACTTTTGCGTAAGTTTAAACGAACTACTTTTAAATAAGTCAAACTTACAACTATGAGTTGTTAAATAGACTTAATTCTGGTTTTGTTTATTTTCTTGATGGTTTCTACACCAGAAGAAATGTGTGCTACTAATGGGGGAGTGTATCTAAGGGAGGTAATGTGTTCTTTTACCAAACAGTTGCCAACACCTAAAATTCCCTTTTCGAGGAAAATGTATATAAGGAAAATAAAGAAATTGACATATTTTTCAAATTCCAGGGGAGGGGGGGGGGGGGGTTCCGGACCCCCTGACCCTCCTCTGGATCCGCCCCTGCTAGACAACCCTATCAGGGTATTAAAGTATTGATGTAATTACTGATTTACTTGAAATGACTAAACTCGTTTACTAGTGATTGGTGCTTTGCATACCTTGTCACGTATATTATATATATTTTTTATGTTATATATGTATACTCATAAAATCGCAAATTGTGATTTTGAGTTAATAAAGTTCTGTTCTGTTCTTACAACATTTCAATTTAATTATCTTTTAGTTCTTTGTTTCTTCTTAAATTATCAATGTCCATGAAACATTGGATCCAGATGAAAGCGAACGATACATGTACTGCAGAGCTTCTAGAATCTGTTTTAAGTTTCATCTCTATATTCAGTAGTTTTCTTTTAATAAACAACGTAAGTCAAGCTGTTTCCATTTCAAGACTTACCAAACAGTCTTCTTTCTCACTTTCAGATGAAAGTCCACCCTCCGCCATGATGAAACTAGTCTTTTTGCCGCTTTTTTAATTTACATCAGTATAAGACATAACTCTTAACACATAAGTAATTACACATAAAACATAAGTCATGACACATAAGTCATTAGTCATAACACAAAACGCATAAGACAAAATGGCACTAATGGGCTTCCGTAGGTTACACTAATAGAAGCTAAATAAGAAGGCAGACATATAGACAGTATTAGGTTACTGCCTTTGTGTGGTTGAATTTATTAGGCGAGAGAAAGGTTAATACGGCGAGGCTTTGTCGAAAAATAAATTCAACCACACTGAGATAGTAACCTAATATCCTTTTTCCTATTCAGTGTAAAATAGTTTCAAATAGCAGTTTAGATTACAAAACGCCGACAAGCTTAAGTGTTCAGGCAGTATCTTTAAGCTGAACTTGCACATTTTGACTGAGATGGAAACACTTTTTAAAGGGATTTTTCGGCGCAGCCGTGTTAATCTCGCTTTTTATCGGAAGTTTGGAACTCTTCAACCGCCAATAAAATGATAGAATTGAAGTAGAATGCATATCTTTTTTTTTTGCAGTTCATATGAATTTTATTCTCCCCGTGCATGGATATGTGAGGGTCGGTGAACCATCCCTCTCCATATCTTACAATTATACCGTCTCCCTTGGTCTAGTGGTTTAGGCATCCGCCTTAGGAGCGGGAGGTCGAAGGTTCGAATCCCAGCAGGGGCCTGTTCTGATATGGGCGGTTGGTGAGCCGCCAGCTAGTTAAATAATGGTTACCGTATGCCTACCTGCCTGGTGCCTGGCATTAAAGGGTAGGATTCGGGATGTACATGTGCTGAAAAAGAAGGTGTCTCATAAGTCAGAAATGACTGGCCCTTTAAATAGGGGCGACACTATAATAAACAAACACTTTTATACAAAAAAAAATAATTATGCATAAATATGAGTTCAATATGCAATGTCACAATTCATTTACATTCTTGACATATGTTATGATTGTATAAGAGCAAAAAATTCAAATGAATATTTAAATAAATATAAAAGAAAAAAAGAAAAACCTTTATCTATGTTAATTATGGAGAGAAAGAGCATCATCTACATTTTCTTATTATAGAAGCATGGTACATAACATTATTATTTAATAACCAAGATTTGTCGTTTTACTGAGATTCATAAAAGTTCCTTAGCTTGTCACATAAAGTATTATTTGCCAGCTTTTAAAAATGAATCCGTTTTCTGGTTTTTCATAAGGTAATTATTTAACAACCAAGATCTATATAGTTTTACTGAGATTGATAAACATTCCTCAGTTTATCACAGAATGTATTATTTGCCAGCTTTAAAAATCTGTTTTCTGTTTTTTTATTTCAATCATCAACATAATGTTTACCACAGTTAAAACTTTGCCTAGTTCAAAGATATGATTTGTCAGAGGCACACATTTGACATAGGCCGTATATGACATTATCACTTATGTGATTGTTTAAATCTGAAAATGGAATGTTACTAGTAACGGTTATAAGTTCAAAGTTCAGTAAATCTTTATAAATATGAACAAAAACTGTTATTATCTAGCAGATGGATACATGTACTGTACCTTCTTTGTATCATCTATTTGAATTCAATTTAGTACCCAGAGTGACTTTGCAAAAGACTTCAATAATGTTCTATACATCCGACATTGCAATATGTATATATATTTGTTGTAAATAAATAAGTTTCTATTTTGAAAACCTGTATAAAATTCATCAGTATTGTAGGTAAAAGTTGTTGTTGTTTTTTTGGCTCCAGATAGTAATGCTTTTTGCAAGTTGTACAATAAAACAGTTCCCTTTTGTAAGTTAACACTACAGGTGATAATCGGTGTAATACATCATCAACAATATTAATACAAATGTAATTAATACAGTAATAAAGTTCTACAATCAGTTTTGAATATGAATAATTTTTGCAATGACTGATTACATGTTTTGTCTTCATTGTATCAGTTTAAGACTATACTTTGACACATCAAATATATCTGAATTGTACATTTAACTAGTTTTATACTGTTGCAAACTACAACTATTTGAAAGGTGCTGTTATTAATACATGCTGCAATTTGTATGTAAAGAAGTTTTTTTTTTACTTGTGATGCTGTAATGTGCAATTTTCAAGTTCAAAAGTTGCAATTTTTTGCATTTTTCTATTATACCTTTCTGTTAAGAAGAAAGAGCATTACTCAAAATATCAATTTATAACCTGGTCTTATGTATGAAAAATGGTTTGCACAATTCTTAGATAATGGGTGAAATAAAGATACTTTCTTTGAACTGCCGTGGCCTGAATGGAAATGATAAGCGTACTGATTTTTTAAATACCTGAAAGAAAAACGGCATCATATTTATTGTCTCCGAGACACACACTTTACAAAAAATCAAGAAAAATTAATTTACTCCCAATGGAATAGTAAGTGTTACTTCAGTTTTGCAAAATTAAATTCTAGAGGGATAGCCATTTTATTTAATAAAGAATTCGAGCACAAAGTACATAACATACATAGTGAAGATGCTGGCAACTTCTTGATTGTTGACCTAACGATCGATTCTAAAAGATTCACGCTTGTCAATTTATATGTTCCAAATCAGGATACGCCTGTCTTTTTAAAAAGATTTTTAGCTTAATTGATGATATTGGTAATGACTCATATGTGATTTATGGAGATTATAATATGGTTTTGAATCCTTCTATTGATTACTATAATTATAAACATACTAATGTTAGACCTTTCTAACTTAAACTGAAACGTAAACGTAAACTTAATCCGTATTGCATAGTTGCTTTATTATGCAGAAATAATTTTATATCGATTACTCAACGTGAAAGTGATTAAGGTAACAATTAACTATTATTCGCCATACAAACGTACATTTTTTTAAAAAGAATTACGTTTTCTTTATATTGAAGCCTCATAGACTTAAAGTTGTCTGCTCTCTGCCTTTTGCTTAATATCATGTTTACTTAGGGTAAATTGCTGCATTTCATATATCACTGTATACAGAAAAGAGAGAATACTTAGATTACCCATATCGATATAAGAATATCAAATTAAGCATTAAAATGCTTTAGTTGAAACACACTTTAATCGTATTCGTTTAATTTAAAGAACACAAATCTGTGACACCAAACAAATTATTTATTCTTAAGAAGATTAAATGGATTTAACACGAAAAGACTATCCTATATAACAGTGTTTATTATATGATCTATAAATAAACAATATCTCATTTGGCCAGAGCACGATCAATTAAGCAAAATATATAAAATATTTCATGATTTTTGGGGTTTCACCCAGAAAATATTATTTCAATATTAAGAACATGCATTGTTTTGACTTTTACCTGTCTTAAAGTCATGCATTGAATATAACGTTAACGGTGCCGAAATCAACGCTGGCGACATCACTAAAAATTAATGACGTCGAACATGGACGTCGTCCCGCGCTTTTTTAAGCATTGTGTCAATGAAATATGCAAAACTGGCTTTTTGGGCATGAAATAAGCATTATACATATTACAATTTATAGCATTCCAAAAGTTCCTTCTAGGGCACATATGTCTACATATATTATTGAAGTACAAAATACGGCAGTCAAAGCAAATTCAGGCATTAGTATTTGATTGATAACGTTTACAGTGTTAATACTCCATGCACCTGTTGCTACATCACGCTAGATCTGCTTTGATATGGTGACATGATAAGTTCGCGCCAATACTTCCAGCAACAATATTAGCAAATTTCTACGCTTTGCAAACGATATGTAAATTATCATTCATTTCAGCTATTTGTCAAACTCACGATGCAAAATCAAACGCATTGTCGGGCAATTTCTGCAAGTCCGACGTGCAATAGCTTACCCAGTAAAGTTACTGTCATATAAAGGGAAGTAACTATAGTAACGTAACCATAGAGCATATACGGAAAAGAACGGCTATTGGTTGTTAGTCAGCAGAACGCATTTTCAGTATCATAAAGTTTACTTATAACGGAAACACACCGAAAACCGGCTTCCGTGATGCATTGTTCGGTCAAGTGTGTCTGTACGATTCCAACTGTACCTTCCTAGGAAGGAACAACAAGAAAAACCGTGATACTAAGTATCACAGCGGGCCACCAAACAAAACTGACATGTACACATTTTGGAAAATGGTGATGGTTGATGTTGAGGCATGACCACAAAGAATTCAAGGAGACCAAGCTTAACTTATACCTTAAGCAAATACCTATCCGAAGTAGATCTGATATTAAGTTTAATATGTTGAAAAACAAACTTGAGGTTTTCAGCCCATAACGCTCAATTTTTCAATTGTCTTTTTCATTTACTATACCCTTTAAATGATTCATATTCAAATCATGCAAGAAATTTGCCGTCTAATTAAAAAGATATATGAAAGTTATTTCATACCCCTAGCCTCATATTGTAAATAACTAACTGAACGGTATACCAGAAAGAATAATTTGTCAATATTCAGTAACCATTATACATTGTATAACAATTAAACATAATTTTGATAATAAAGAATTGAGTATACACTGAAGAAATACATTAAAAACACATTCACTTATGAGCCTGCCCAAATATGGAATGCTGGTTGGGACATGCCATTTGCTAATTGCTATTTGCCAATTGCTTTCTATTAATTGTTAAGTTTAGTGTTTAAAAGTCTGCATGATTTCAGTTTCATTATTGCAATCTCGACATGTATTCTGTGAGCTGCTATTTTTCTTTACTAAATCATTTCCATGTCCGACTGCCTTTTAAGAATAATGGAATAATGGAATAATGGAATACTTAACCTGGGCGTGAAAACCCGAGAGACATGAATCACGTCCAACCCCTTGAAATTACTTGGTTATACTTAAGAACTTATTGCTAGATAAGAAAAATAGAAACAATGCATTTCAAAGCGCTTAGTTCTTGCTTGAAAAAGGGCAGCAATCAAAACCTTCACACAATAAACAGGCGCCGTATAGGACCGTACATAGTGTCGCAAAGGGCCATTAAATAATGATGTTCATCAAATAGCATATAGTAATTAGCAAATAAGCTATTGGCAAATAGCTAAAATCAATTGGCAAATAGCAATTAGCAATAAGCAATTAGCAAATACCAAATAAGCAATTTGCAAATAGCAATAAGCTGTTGGCAAAAAGTAATACGCAATTGGCGAATAGCAATTAGCAATTGGCGAATAGCAATTAGCAATTGGCTAATAGCAATTAGCAATTGGCAAAAAGCAATTAGCAATTGGCAAATAGCAACTAGCAATAGAAAAATAGCAATAAGCAAGTAGCAAATAAGCAATTGATAAATAACCATTAGCAACTGGCAAATGGCTATAAGTAATAGCAATTAGCAATAAGCAATTGCCAAAAAGCAGCTAGCAAACAAGCAATCGGCGAATAGCAATACGCAATACACCATTTCAATTATACGGTAATTTGAATTATCTGCCCTTTGATGACGTCATACGAGGATGCGACTTGAGAACGAGATAATCGCGCAAGTGTTATTATTGACCACTGCATATATTATTTCATCGACGGAACGCTAGATCTATCTTTACAGCTTGAAACTGTAAACATATACCGTATAAAGATAACTTATTATTAAATAAATGAAATCATAGCGGAACGACGAAGACAAGTGAATTATAACATGTTTGCGCGATTTAACCGGGAACTTTTTTATACTTCAAGTTCTAAGCGACTGGTGATATGCAGGTGTAGATGTAGCAAAACCAGATGGTACTCCAATTTACTCACCTAAAAGTGTTTACTTTATTGATAAAGAAATCTACAATAAAGAACAAATAAAGGAACTGCTATAGAAAAGTCTGTCTTTTCTAATATCACTTTTCATAAGTGATTAAATGACTGGCTTGAAGAAATCATTTTCAGTTTTCACATCATCAGCAGTGATGCGCAACAGGGCACAGTCACGAGTTTAACACTCAATCATCAATTTATATATTTTGCTACATACAAGTACATTATTCAAACAATTATTTTACTCTTTTAAGGCAAATACATTTTTTCTTTTCTCTCTTTTGTTCAGATCATTGCAGGTTCCAAACTGTCAAACCAAATTTCCTACGTGTAGATGGCCACTGTGCAGCCTCTTTAAATAATCTGTTTTTGTTCGATAATATTTAGAGCCGGGTCGTACCGATTACAGCCTCTTTAGAGGATGGTGGACCTAATAAGCACAATTACAAACAAAAGATAATATCTAGAGGTCCCAAACTGGGAACAGTCATCCACGGCGTTGGGATCTCGGACACATAATATTTAGTTGAGAATACAAGTACTAGGTATTTATACAAGTGTACATAGATTTGTTAAAATAAACCATGATTTTCCAGTTAGAACAGTTATACTTGATAACATGTTAAACTTTGTATAATCTTAGATTTCATATTAGGTTTCATATCAGTTAACACTAGTTTAACACTCAACCATAAATTTACATAAATGTTACATATCAATAACTTGTCACCCAATTTGTCACTACTTGGTAAGCTGTTTATGCGATCACTGGACCTTTCATAGGGGTTTCATGGCACTCTGTGTATTGTACATGATTATACCGAAGGGCATTCAATGGCCACCTGATGTTTTATGACATAATGTACACTGCAGAAGGTCACCAATTAATTGTTACACACATCTTATTAAAATTGACAATGTTATTATCACTAATAGTTCACATTTTAAAAGAAAACAGGTTGCTGTAAGATGAAACTTTAAGTTAAAAGTATTTATGTTGTTGCACATTTATGTTGTACCTTTCATTTAAGTTTTCACTTCATAATCTCACATTGGTGAAAAGATATACCAATAAATTGCATGGGAATGAAAAAGATGGTGTTATAAATATTAATATTTCTTATTTTGTCATTGATTGTTATTTCAATAGGCCTAAGTAACAAAATTAGCACACACATATGGTAACTAAACGGACCGCTTACCTTAGTTGAAACTATTTTTTACAATGTTTCTTGAAAATAATTCTCACTAAACCATGCATTAATTAATTTAATTCATGTTAATCACGTTATTCATTTCTGTTTATTTCAAAGCAGAACACTTACAGCATCCGTAAACTTTATTCGAAAATAGACACCGGTTCGTTCTAAAAAATTTCTAAATAATCGCCGACTTTTTGCAAAGTTAACATATCTATATACACTTAAGGGAACTTCCAACGCTACCTCTAGTCTTTATTCATTATTTTGAAAACTACTGTAATAATGTACTTGACACTTCACACGAATAATAAATAGTATATAAGACAATTTTTGTATATTTCTTTATTGCAAACGATCCATTAGTTATTAAACTACACTCGCTCAAAGATAATAAGCCCCAAAATCGAAAGTCGCAAAATTTGCCGTTTTTGCAAGGAATGCACGTTTAAAAGTCACTGCTACTGGGCCTTGTGTGCGTTCACATTTAATTATTTCTCGGACTTAAATGTTTCATTCTACATTGACTGAATACACGATAAGGTGACAATATTGTACATGTTTTCGAAAACGATGTTGCTGGGAAGACAATAACCAATAATTACAGCGCCTAATTATTCTGTTTAAGGGTACCGTTATGCTGTAATGACCCTTCATAAACTCTCCAAAAATTAAACCATTCTGCATGTGAAACCTGTCGCTATCACTTTTTAGAACACAGGTTATATTAAATAATTAAATCTCCATTTAATACATAATGAAATTTGAGTTCTGAAAATGGCTAGAATATCTCTACAGCAAGGGCTCAAATTGTTGGTCTAATTGTATATGAAAGTTTTGCAGCTTTTTTTGGTTTGCGCTTTGTGATATTGTTGCCGTAGTTTAAAGCAATACGTGATTTTATTTTTAATATTTTATGAATTTACTATTGTTTAACAATATAGAGATGAAATAACATATTAAAATATTGATTTAAATCTGTGAAATGCGTTGTTCATTTTTGCGACTTTCGATTTCGAGGGTATTTAAGGGTGTTCAAATGGGTATTTACGCAACCACCAAATAATGCATTAGTACACTAGTGGTGAAATACAACAGCCCACATGTGAAAATTTGGTTCAAATATCTAATACAGTTTCTGAGATATTCCAAAATATTGAAAGGTAGCGTTAGAAGTTCCCTTAAGTGTATATTATGATCATGATAGTAGTGGTGTATTAATGTCAAAATCATTACCGATTACGCCGTAAAAACTCGTTTAATCTTATTCACTATTACAAAGTAAGTGTCAGCAATGGTTTACTGTGTGCAATTTATCCTCATATGACATCAGTAGGTTGGAATTGAGTGCAATAGATACCTCACGGGGGGTAAAATACAGAAACCCTCCCAGGAGGTAAACTGTAACCCAACGTACAAAGTACACTTGAACTTGAAGTATAGACTGACTCCATGTGTATACTGTAACGAATTTTATGGTATAAATTACAGACACCTGGAGTACGCTTTGAAGTACTCTTAAAATTCTTAATTAAAGTAGATGTTTATGTCTCATTAGCTCTTAAAATGTTTCATGTGTCATTAAACCCTAGTGTTATTATAAGATGATGCAATGTTTTTATGAAATAAACACTTAACCAACTGTAAAAAAGATTATTATTGTGGATTGAACTGTCATAATAGAAGGATCTATAGATGGAGAGAATAGGTTTTTTTTTTATATAGACCACGTGACCTTTTCTTTAATAAAAACCTCTACCATACTGTATTAGACTATCATCACGTTAAACGGATCTCGTGCTGAAAGTTTTTTTGTCTATTGTCATCAATGCAAAATAAAGTCTATATTTGCTACTTTTATAAAGGTTTTACAATATCTAAGCTTATTACTACATTAAAACTCTATCCATATGCATTGAAAAAGGGTGGACAAAGAGACTGTTCAAAGGTATATGAGCACCGCTTTCGGTTAGAAAAGAATACAACATACGTTGAGGATAGACATAATATTTTAAAATATAAAAAAGCAACAAATGACACACAAATGTATTCAATATATACATTTATCAGTGTAAAATAAGTAAAAGAATATTAATGCATTAAAACAATAAAAATACATAAACACAAGTTAAGTTTGTTTAGCTATCCTTCCGATTACCGTACAATAGGTGTTATAACACTAAATTAAGACGAATGTATCTCAGTCCAGTTGTTAAAAAAGGTTTGTAAGGACACAGTAATGTTGAGATTTATCATCGTAAAAAAGTAAATGGTAATATAAGAAGGAAAAATATGAAACATCCTTGTACTGTCCTTGCGAATACCGTACATTAGGTGTTAAAACACTAAATGAAGACGATGTATCGCAGCCCTGTTGTCAAAAAAAGTTTTGTAATGATACAATAATGTTGTCTTTAGCGTTGCGCTTGCTGTCTCAGGAAAACGTCCATTTGATTGATCACAAAGTTCCTTGCCATCTGTCTATCTACACATACACCAGCACCATGGAGATCATCAAACCATCCAGTATGAAGTAATTTGTGAATAGGGTCATTGTTGAACACAGGACTTCTAATGTAAGATCGGATGATGTTTTTATAACCTAAACGATTAAACCAATAGTTCCAGTTTTCTTTCGATTTAATCATATTTCTCCTCTCGTCTGAATATCTCCAGTAATACACTTTTACCATTGGTGATTGTGTTCTACAGAATGGACACTTGATCATCTGTTTTTGAGTGCAAGGATCGGTGCATGTACATCTTGCAATACAGTCGTCGCAGACCAGGTTAGTGCAAGGACACTTGTTAATATAGAAAAAGTCCTTTAATTCCATGCAAACTCTACATTCCTCACCCCACAGTTCAAAGTATTGTTTTCGATAGTCCATGATGTATAGTTGTATTGTCGCAGATCTAGCTTACTTGATGAAGTTGGAGAAGTATTCCCGCCTTTTAAGCATATCTATCTTGTATTTAGACCAAGCATGACCCATAAAATCGATTAGTCCTTACCATCTGTGTCGCATATGTTAGTCTCGTGAAATGTGAGGATTTTTTAGTGTCCTGTTTAGATGGTATAAAATGTATTGTGAAGTAGGATTTCACTATTTCCCAAACCTTACCGCACACGAATTAATGTTTAAATGTAAAATGTGTGCAGCTAATGTTTTCATTTGCGTTATTTGTTACAACAAAGCAAAGCGAGGAAACCCTGTCGTATGTAAAAATTTTAAAGAATTTGCCAGGTTTCGACGATGTATGAACTGTATGGTAAAAGATGATATAG